>JAGGCT020004108.1:233923-291423 GCA_017654935.2 Phymorhynchus buccinoides
GTGCTTAACAGTCATTATTATATGGAATTAGTCACTATCCAAACGTTTCAAAGCCTTGCATAGACACATTCTTCATTAGTAACGGTCGTTACACAAACCCGTAACGGTCGTTACAATGAGCTTAACAGTCAATGCGAGATGCCAGTTCTGCCTGTTGTGCCAGTTGTGCCAGTTGTGCCAGTTGTGCCAGTTGTGCCGTTGTGCCAGTTGTGCGGTCGCTACAATGTGCTGTCATTATTATATGGAATTAGTCAGTTGCTGCATTATTCGTTACACAAACCCGTAACGGTCGTTATGGCTTAATTAGTCACTATCAAAACGTTTCAAAGCCTTGCATACACATTCTTCATTAGTAACGGTCGTTACAGACCCGTAAAGGTCGTTACAATGTGCTTAACAGTCATTACGAGATGGAATTAGTCACTATCCAAACGTTTCAAAGCCTTGCATAGACACATTCTTCATTAGTAACGGTCGTTACACAAACCCGTAACGGTCGTTACAATGTGCTTAACAGTCATTACGAGATGGAATTAGTCACTATCCAAACGTTTCAAAGCCTTGCATAGACACATTCTTCATTAGTAACGGTCGTTACACAAACCCGTAACGGTCGTTACAATGAGCTTAACAGTCAATACGAGATGGAATTAGTCACTATCCAAACGTTTCAAAGCCTTGCATAGACACATTCTTCATTAGTAACGGTCGTTACACAAACCCGTAACGGTCGTTACAATGTGCTTAACAGTCATTATTATATGGAATTAGTCACTATCCAAACGTTTTCAAAGCCTTGCATAGACACATTCTTCATTAGTAACGGTCGTTACACAGACCCGTAACGGTCGTTACAATGTGCTTAACAGTCATTATGAGATGGAATTAGTCACTATCAAAACGTTTTAAAGCCTTGCTTAGACACATTCTTCATTAGTAACGGTCGTTACAGACCCGTAACGGTCGTTACAATGTGCTTAACAGTCATTATTATTTGGAATTAGTCACTATCCAAACGTTTCAAAGCCTTGCATACACACATTCTTCATTAGTAACGGTCGTTACACAGACCCGTAACGGTCGTTGCAATGTGCTTAACAGTCGCTACTATTACGAGATGGAATTAGTCACTATCCAAACATTTTAAAGGCTTGCATTGACACGTTTTTTTCTATTATATAGGTCGTTACACAAACCCGTAACGGTCGTTACAATGTGCTTAACAGTCATTACGAGATGGAATTAGTCACTATCCAAACGTTTCAAAGCCTTGCATAGACACATTCTTCATTAGTAACGGTCGTTACACAGACCCGTAAAGGTCGTTACAATGTGCTTAACAGTCATTACGAGATGGAATTAGTCACTATCCAAACGTTTCAAAGCCTTGCATAGACACATTCTTCATTAGTAACGGTCGTTACACAAACCCGTAACGGTCGTTACAATGAGCTTAACAGTCAATACGAGATGGAATTAGTCACTATCCAAACGTTTCAAAGCCTTGCATAGACACATTGTTCATTAGTAACGGTTGTTAAACAGACCCGTAATAGTCATTACAATGTGCTTAACAGTTATTACGAGATGGAATTAGTCACTATCCAAACGTTTCAAAGCCTTGCATAGACACATTCTTCATTAGTAACGGTCGTTACACAGACCCGTAACGGTCGTTACAATGTGCTTAACAGTCATTATTATATGGAATTAGTCACTATCCAAACGTTTCAAAGCCTTGCATAGACACATTCTTCATTAGTAACGGTCGTTACACAGACCCGTAACGGTCGTTACAATGTGCTTAACAGTCATTATTATATGGAATTAGTCACTATCCAAACGTTTCAAAGCCTTGCATAGACAC
Organism: Phymorhynchus buccinoides; assembly: GCA_017654935.2. Lineage (NCBI taxonomy): Eukaryota > Metazoa > Mollusca > Gastropoda > Neogastropoda > Raphitomidae > Phymorhynchus > Phymorhynchus buccinoides. Next base: position 235,791 of record JAGGCT020004108.1, read on the forward strand.
ATTCTTCATTAGTAACGGTCGTTACACAAACCCGTAACGGTCGTTACAATGAGCTTAACAGTCAATGCGAGATGCCAGTTCTGCCTGTTGTGCCTGTTGCCTGTGCCTGTGTGCCTGTTGTGCCAGTTGTGTTGTGCCAGTTTGTGCCAGTTGTGCCAGTTGTGCCAGTTGTGCCAGTTGTGCCAGTTGTGCCTGTTGTGCCAGTTGTGCCAGTTGTGCGTTGCCCGTAACGGTCGCTACAATGTGCTAAACAGTCATTATTATATGGAATTAGTCACTATCAAAACGTTTCAAAGCCTTGCTTACACATTCTTCATTAGTAACGGTCGTTACAGACCCGTAAAGGTCGTTACAATGTGCTTAACAGTCATTACGAGATGGAATTAGTCACTATCCAAACGTTTCAAAGCCTTGCATAGACACATTCTTCATTAGTAACGGTCGTTACACAAACCCGTAACGGTCGTTACAATGAGCTTAACAGTCAATACGAGATGGAATTAGTCACTATCCAAACGTTTCAAAGCCTTGCATAGACACATTCTTCATTAGTAACGGTCGTTACACAAACCCGTAACGGTCGTTACAATGTGCTTAACAGTCAATATTAGATGGAATTAGTCACTATCCAAACGTTTCAAAGCCTTGCATAGACACATTCTTCATTAGTAACGGTCGTTACACAGACCCGTAACGGTCGTTACAATGTGCTTAACAGTCATTATTATATGGAATTAGTCACTATCCAAACGTTTCAAAGCCTTGCATAGACACATTCTTCATTAGTAACGGTCGTTACACAAACCCGTAACGGTCGTTACAATGTGCTTAACAGTCATTACGAGATGGAATTAGTCACTATCCAAACGTTTCAAAGCCTTGCATAGACACATTCTTCATTAGTAACGGTCGTTACACAGACCCGTAACGGTCGTTACAATGTGCTTAACAGTCATTATTATATGGAATTAGTCACTATCCAAACGTTTCAAAGCCTTGCATAGACACATTCTTCATTAGTAACGGTCGTTACACAGACCCGTAACGGTCGTTACAATGTGCTTAACAGTCATTATTATATGGAATTAGTCACTATCCAAACGTTTCAAAGCCTTGCATAGACACATTCTTCATTAGTAACGGTCGTTACACAAACCCGTAACGGTCGTTACAATGAGCTTAACAGTCAATACGAGATGGAATTAGTGCCTGTTGTGCCATTTGTGCCTTGTTGTGCCACATTCTTCATTAGCCAGTTGTTACACAGACCCGTAACGGTCGCTACAATGTGTGCTTAACAGTCATTATTATATGGAATTAGTCACTATCAAAACGTTTCAAAGCCTTGCTTAGACACATTCTTCATTAGTAACGGTCGTTACAGACCCGTAACGGTCGTTACAATGTGCTTAACAGTCATTACGAGATGGAATTAGTCACTATCCAAACGTTTCAAAGCCTTGCATAGACACATTCTTCATTAGTAACGGTCGTTACACAAACCCGTAACGGTCGTTACAATGTGCTTAACAGTCATTACGAGATGGAATTAGTCACTATCCAAACGTTTCAAAGCCTTGCATAGACACATTCTTCATTAGTAACGGTCGTTACACAGACCCGTAACGGTCGTTACAATGTGCTTAACAGTCATTATTATATGGAATTAGTCACTATCCAAACGTTTCAAAGCCTTGCATAGACACATTCTTCAATAGTAACGGTCGTTACACAGACCCTAACGGTCGTTACAATGTGCTTAACAGTCATTATTATATGGAATTAGTCACTATCCAAACGTTTCAAAGCCTTGCATAGACACATTCTTCATTAGTAACGGTCGTTACACAGACCCGTAACGGTCGTTACAATGTGCTTAACAGTCATTACGAGATGGAATTAGTCACTATCCAAACGTTTCAAAGCCTTGCATAGACACATTCTTCATTAGTAACGGTCGTTACACAGACCCGTAACGGTCGTTACAATGTGCTTAACAGTCATTATTATATGGAATTAGTCACTATCCAAACGTTTCAAAGCCTTGCATAGACACATTCTTCATTAGTAACGGTCGTTACACAGACCCGTAACGGTCGTTACAATGTGCTTAACAGTCATTATTATATGGAATTAGTCACTATCCAAACGTTTCAAAGCCTTGCATAGACACATTCTTCATTAGTAACGGTCGTTACACAAACCCGTAACGGTCGTTACAATGAGCTTAACAGTCAATACGAGATGGAATTAGTCACTATCCAAACGTTTCAAAGCCTTGCATAGACACATTCTTCATTAGTAACGGTTGTAACGGTACCAAACGGTCGCTACAATGTGCTTAACAGTCATTATTATATGGAATTAGTCACTATCAAAACGTTTCAAAGCCTTGCATTAGACACATTCTTCATTAGTAACGGTCGTTACACAAACCCGTAACGGTCGTTACAATGTGCTTAACAGTCATTACGAGATGGAATTAGTCACTATCCAAACGTTTCAAAGCCTTGCATAGACACATTCTTCATTAGTAACGGTCGTTACACAAACCCGTAACGGTCGTTACAATGAGCTTAACAGTCAATACGAGATGGAATTAGTCACTATCCAAACGTTTCAAAGCCTTGCATAGACACATTCTTCATTAGTAACGGTCGTTACACAAACCCGTAACGGTCGTTACAATGAGCTTAACAGTCAATACGAGATGGAATTAGTCACTATCCAAACGTTTCAAAGCCTTGCATAGACACATTCTTCATTAGTAACGGTCGTTACACAGACCCGTAACGGTCGTTACAATGTGCTTAACAGTCATTATGATATGGAATTAGTCACTATCCAAACGTTTTCAAAGCCTTGCATAGACACATTCTTCATTAGTAACGGTCGTTACACAGACCCGTAACGGTCGTTACAATGTGCTTAACAGTCATTATTATATGGAATTAGTCACTATCAAAACGTTTTAAAGCCTTGCTTAGACACATTCTTCATTAGTAACGGTCGTTACAGACCCGTAACGGTCGTTACAATGTGCTTAACAGTCATTATTATTTGGAATTAGTCACTATCCAAACGTTTCAAAGCCTTGCATAGACACATTCTTCATTAGTAACGGTCGTTACACAGACCCGTAACGGTCGTTACAATGTGCTTAACAGTCATACTATTACGAGATGGAATTAGTCACTATCCAAACGTTTTAAAGGCTTGCATTGACACGTTTTTTCATTATATAGGTCGTTACACAAACCCGTAACGGTCGTTACAATGTGCTTAACAGTCATTACGAGATGGAATTAGTCACTATCAAAACGTTTCAAAGCCTTGCATAGACACATTCTTCATTAGTAACGGTCGTTACAGACCCGTAACGGTCGTTACAATGTGCTTAACAGTCATTACGAGATGGAATTAGTCACTATCCAAACGTTTCAAAGCCTTGCATAGACACATTCTTCATTAGTAACGGTCGTTACACAAACCCGTAACGGTCGTTACAATGAGCTTAACAGTCAATACGAGATGGAATTAGTCACTATCCAAACGTTTCAAAGCCTTGCATAGACACATTCTTCATTAGTAACGGTCGTTACACAGACCCGTAACGGTCGTTACAATGTGCTTAACAGTCATTACGAGATGGAATTAGTCACTATCCAAACGTTTCAAAGCCTTGCATAGACACATTCTTCATTAGTAACGGTCGTTACACAGACCCGTAACGGTCGTTACAATGTGCTTAACAGTCATTATTATATGGAATTAGTCACTATCCAAACGTTTCAAAGCCTTGCATAGACACATTCTTCATTAGTAACGGTCGTTACACAGACCCGTAACGGTCGTTACAATGTGCTTAACAGTCATTATTATATGGAATTAGTCACTATCCAAACGTTTCAAAGCCTTGCATAGACACATTCTTCATTAGTAACGGTCGTTACACAAACCCGTAACGGTCGTTACAATGAGCTTAACAGTCAATGCGAGATGCCAGTTCTGCCTGTTGTGCCTTTGTGCCTGTTGTGCCAAACTGTTGTGCCAGTTGTGCCAGTTGTGCCAGTTGTGCCAGTTGTGCCAGTTTGTGCCAGTTGTGCCAGTTGTGCCAGTTGTGCCAGTTGTGCAAGTTGCCAGCCCCGTAACGGTCGCTACAATGTGCTAAACAGTCATTATTATATGGAATTAGTCACTATCAAAACGTTTCAAAGCCTTGCTTACACATTATTCATTAGTAACGGTCGTTACAGACCCGTAAAGGTCGTTACAATGTGCTTAACAGTCATTACGAGATGGAATTAGTCACTATCCAAACGTTTCAAAGCCTTGCATAGACACATTCTTCATTAGTAACGGTCGTTACACAAACCCGTAACGGTCGTTACAATGAGCTTAACAGTCAATACGAGATGGAATTAGTCACTATCCAAACGTTTCAAAGCCTTGCATAGACACATTCTTCATTAGTAACGGTCGTTACACAAACCCGTAACGGTCGTTACAATGAGCTTAACAGTCAATGCGGTCCAAACGTTTCAAAGCCTGTACAATGCACAGCCCGTAACGGTCGCTACAATGTGCTTAACAGTCATTATTATATGGAATTAGTCACTATCCAAACGTTTCAAAGCCTTGCATAGACACATTCTTCATTAGTAACGGTCGTTACACAAACCCGTAACGGTCGTTACAATGTGCTTAACAGTCATTACGAGATGGAATTAGTCACTATCCAAACGTTTCAAAGCCTTGCATAGACACATTCTTCATTAGTAACGGTCGTTACACAGACCCGTAACGGTCGTTACAATGTTGCTTAACAGTCATTATTATATGGAATTAGTCACTATCCAAACGTTTCAAAGCCTTGCATAGACACATTCTTCATTAGTAACGGTCGTTACACAGACCCGTAACGGTCGTTACAATGTGCTTAACAGTCATTATTATATGGAATTAGTCACTATCCAAACGTTTCAAAGCCTTGCATAGACACATTCTTCATTAGTAACGGTCGTTACACAAACCCGTAACGTTACAATGAGCGTTACAATGAGCTTAACAGTCAATTACGAGATGGAATTAGTGCCTGTTGTGCCTGTTGTGCCTGTTGTGCCAGTTGTGCCAGTTGTGCCAGTTGTGCCAGTTGCCGTAACGGTCGCTACAATGTGCTAAACAGTCATTATGATATGGAATTAGTCACTATCAAAACGTTTCAAAGCCTTGCTTACACATTCTTCATTAGTAACGGTCGTTACAGACCCGTAAAGGTCGTTACAATGTGCTTAACAGTCATTATGATATGGAATTAGTCACTATCCAAACTTTTTCAAAGCCTTGCATAGACACATTCTTCATTAGTAACGGTCGTTACACAAACCCGTAACGGTCGTTACAATGAGCTTAACAGTCAATACGAGATGGAATTAGTCACTATCCAAACGTTTCAAAGCCTTGCATAGACACATTCTTCATTAGTAACGGTCGTTACACAGACCCGTAACGGTCGTTACAATGTGCTTAACAGTCATTATTATATGGAATTAGTCACTATCCAAACGTTTTAAAGCCTTGCATAGACACATTCTTCATTAGTAACGGTCGTTACACAAACCCGTAACGGTCGTTACAATGTGCTTAACAGTCATTATTATTTGGAATTAGTCACTATCCAAACGTTTCAAAGCCTTGCATAGACACACTCTTCATTAATAACGGTCGTTACAATGTGCTTAACAGTCGCTACTATTACGAGATGGAATTAGTCACTATCCAAACGTTTTAAAGCCTTGCATAGACACATTCTTCATTAGTAACGGTCGTTACAGACCCGTAACGGTCGTTACAATGTGCTTAACAGTCATTATTATTTGGAATTAATCTTTATCCAAACGTTTCAAAGCCTTGCATACACACACTCTTCATTAATAACGGTCGTTACACAGACCCGTAACGGTCGTTACAATGTGCTTAACAGTCATTATTATATGGAATTAGTCACTATCCAAACGTTTCAAAGCCTTGCATAGACACATTCTTCATTAGTAACGGTCGTTACACAAACCCGTAACGGTCGTTACAATGAGCTTAACAGTCAATGCGAGATGCCAGTTCTGCCTGTTGTGCCAGTTGTGCCAGTTGCGCCCGTAACGGTCGCTACAATGTGCTAAACAGTCATTATTATATGGAATTAGTCACTATCAAAACGTTTCAAAGCCTTGCTTACACATTCTTCATTAGTAACGGTCGTTACAGACCCGTAACGGTCGTTACAATGTGCTTAACAGTCATTACGAGATGGAATTAGTCACTATCCAAACGTTTCAAAGCCTTGCATAGACACATTCTTCATTAGTAACGGTCGTTACACAAACCCGTAACGGTCGTTACAATGAGCTTAACAGTCAATACGAGATGGAATTAGTCACTATCCAAACGTTTCAAAGCCTTGCATAGACACATTCTTCATTAGTAACGGTCGTTACACAAACCCGTAACGGTCGTTACAATGAGCTTAACAGTCAATACGAGATGGAATTAGTCACTATCCAAACGTTTTAAAGCCTTGCATAGACACATTCTTCATTAGTAACGGTCGTTACACAGACCCGTAACGGTCGTTACAATGTGCTTAACAGTCATTATGATATGGAATTAGTCACTATCCAAACGTTTCAAAGCCTTGCATAGACACATTCTTCATTAGTAACGGTCGTTACACAGACCCGTAACGGTCGTTACAATGTGCTTAACTTAACAGTCATTATGAGATGGAATTAGTCACTATCAAAACGTTTTAAAGCCTTGCTTAGACACATTCTTCATTAGTAACGGTCGTTACAGACCCGTAACGGTCGTTACAATGTGCTTAACAGTCATTATTATTTGGAATTAATCACTATCCAAACGTTTCAAAGCCTTGCATACACACACTCTTCATTAATAACGGTCGTTACACAGACCCGTAACGGTCGTTGCAATGTGCTTAACAGTCGCTACTATTACGAGATGGAATTAGTCACTATCCAAACATTTTAAAGGCTTGCATTGACACGTTTTTTTCTATTATATAGGTCGTTACACAAACCCGTAGCGGTCGTTACAATGTGCTTAACAGTCATTACGAGATGGAATTAGTCACTATCAGAACGTTTCAAAGCCTTGCTTAGACACATTCTTCATTAGTAACGGTCGTTACAGACCCGTAAAGGTCGTTACAATGTGCTTAACAGTCATTACGAGATGGAATTAGTCACTATCCAAACGTTTCAAAGCCTTGCATAGACACATTCTTCATTAGTAACGGTCGTTACACAAACCCGTAACGGTCGTTACAATGAGCTTAACAGTCAATACGAGATGGAATTAGTCACTATCCAAACGTTTCAAAGCCTTGCATAGACACATTCTTCATTAGTAACGGTCGTTAAACAGACCCGTAATAGTCGTTACAATGTGCTTAACAGTCATTACGAGATGGAATTAGTTACTATCCAAACGTTTCAAAGCCTTGCATAGACACATTCTTCATTAGTAACGGTCGTTACACAGACCCGTAACGGTCGTTAAATGTGCTTAACAGTCATTATTATATGGAATTAGTCACTATCCAAACGTTTCAAAGCCTTGCATAGACACATTCTTCATTAGTAACGGTCGTTACACAGACCCGTAACGGTCGTTACAATGTGCTTAACAGTCATTATTATATGGAATTAGTCACTATCCAAACGTTTCAAAGCCTTGCATAGACACATTCTTCATTAGTAACGGTCGTTACACAAACCCGTAACGGTCGTTACAATGAGCTTAACAGTCAATGCGAGAGTTGTGCCAGTTGTGCCTGTTGTGCCAAACCTGTTGTGCCTGTTGTGCCTGTTGTGCCAGTTGTGCCTGTTGTGCCAGTTGTTGTGCCAGTTGTGCCAGTTGTTGTGCCAGTTGCGCCGTAACGGTCGCTACAATGTGCTAAACAGTCATTATTATATGGAATTAGTCACTATCAAAACGTTTCAAAGCCTTGCTTACACATTCTTCATTAGTAACGGTCGTTACAGACCCGTAAAGGTCGTTACAATGTGCTTAACAGTCATTACGAGATGGAATTAGTCACTATCCAAACGTTTCAAAGCCTTGCATAGACACATTCTTCATTAGTAACGGTCGTTACACAAACCCGTAACGGTCGTTACAATGAGCTTAACAGTCAATACGAGATGGAATTAGTCACTATCCAAACGTTTCAAAGCCTTGCATAGACACATTCTTCATTAGTAACGGTCGTTACACAAACCCGTAACGGTCGTTACAATGTAACAGTCGTTACATGGATGTCACTTAACAGTCAATGCCTTGCATGCCAGTTTCTTCCTTAGTAACGGTCGTTACCAGTTGTAACAGTTGCAATGCCAGTCATTATGCTACAATTAACAGTCATTATTATATGGAATTAGTCACTATCCAAACAGTCGTTTCAAAGCCTTGCATAGACACATTCTTCATTAGTAACGGTCGTTACACAAACCCGTAACGGTCGTTACAATGTGCTTAACAGTCATTACGAGATGGAATTAGTCACTATCCAAACGTTTCAAAGCCTTGCATAGACACATTCTTCATTAGTAACGGTCGTTACACAGACCCGTAACGGTCGTTACAATGTGCTTAACAGTCATTATTATATGGAATTAGTCACTATCCAAACGTTTCAAAGCCTTGCATAGACACATTCTTCATTAGTAACGGTCGTTACACAGACCCGTAACGGTCGTTACAATGTGCTTAACAGTCATTATTATATGGAATTAGTCACTATCCAAACGTTTCAAAGCCTTGCATAGACACATTCTTCATTAGTAACGGTCGTTACACAAACCCGTAACGGTCGTTACAATGAGCTTAACAGTCAATACGAGATGCCAGTTCTGCCTGTTGTGCCTGTTGTTGCTGTTGTGCCAGTTGTGCCAGTTGTGCCAGTTGCCCGTAACGGTCGCTACAATGTGCTAAACAGTCATTATTATATGGAATTAGTCACTATCAAAACGTTTCAAAGCCTTGCTTAGACACATTCTTCATTAGTAACGGTCGTTACAGACCCGTAAAGGTCGTTACAATGTGCTTAACAGTCATTACGAGATGGAATTAGTCACTATCCAAACGTTTCAAAGCCTTGCATAGACACATTCTTCATTAGTAACGGTCGTTACACAAACCCGTAACGGTCGTTACAATGTGCTTAACAGTCAATACGAGATGGAATTAGTCACTATCCAAACGTTTCAAAGCCTTGCATAGACACATTCTTCATTAGTAACGGTCGTTACACAGACCCGTAACGGTCGTTACAATGTGCTTAACAGTCATTATTATATGGAATTAGTCACTATCCAAACGTTTCAAAGCCTTGCATAGACACATTCTTCATTAGTAACGGTCGTTACACAAACCCGTAACGGTCGTTACAATGTGCTTAACAGTCATTATGAGATGGAATTAGTCACTATCCAAACGTTTCAAAGCCTTGCATAGACACATTCTTCATTAGTAACGGTCGTTACACAGACCCGTAACGGTCGTTACAATGTGCTTAACAGTCATTACGAGATGGAATTAGTCACTATCCAAACGTTTCAAAGCCTTGCATAGACACATTCTTCATTAGTAACGGTCGTTACACACCCGTAACGGTCGTTACAATGTGCTTAACAGTCATTATTATATGGAATTAGTCACTATCCAAACGTTTCAAAGCCTTGCATAGACACATTCTTCATTAGTAACGGTCGTTACACAGACCCGTAACGGTCGTTACAATGTGCTTAACAGTCATTATTATATGGAATTAGTCACTATCCAAACGTTTCAAAGCCTTGCATAGACACATTCTTCATTAGTAACGGTCGTTACACAAACCCGTAACGGTCGTTACAATGAGCTTAACAGTCAATGCGAGATGCCAGTTGTGCCTGTTGTGCCAAACAGTTGTGCCGTAACGGTGCCAATGTTGCTAACCAGTCATTGCCATATGGAAACGGTCGCTACAATGTGCTTAACAGTCATTATTATATGGAATTAGTCACTATCAAAACGTTTCAAAGCCTTGCTTACACATTCTTCATTAGTAACGGTCGTTACAGACCCGTAACGGTCGTTACAATGTGCTTAACAGTCATTACGAGATGGAATTAGTCACTATCCAAACGTTTCAAAGCCTTGCATAGACACATTCTTCATTAGTAACGGTCGTTACACAAACCCGTAACGGTCGTTACAATGAGCTTAACAGTCAATACGAGATGGAATTAGTCACTATCCAAACGTTTCAAAGCCTTGCATAGACACATTCTTCATTAGTAACGGTCGTTACACAAACCCGTAACGGTCGTTACAATGAGCTTAACAGTCAATACGAGATGGAATTAGTCACTATCCAAACGTTTCAAAGCCTTGCATAGACACATTCTTCATTAGTAACGGTCGTTACACAGACCCGTAACGGTCGTTACAATGTGCTTAACAGTCATTATGATATGGAATTAGTCACTATCCAAACGTTTTTCAAAGCCTTGCATAGACACATTCTTCATTAGTAACGGTCGTTACACAGACCCGTAACGGTCGTTACAATGTGCTTAACATTCATTATGAGATGGAATTAGTCACTATCAAAACGTTTTAAAGCCTTGCTTAGACACATTCTTCATTAGTAACGGTCGTTACAGACCCGTAACGGTCGCTACAATGTGCTTAACAGTCATTATTATTTGGAATTAATCACTATCCAAACGTTTCAAAGCCTTGCATACACACACTCTTCATTAATAACGGTCGTTACACAGACCCGTAACGGTCGTTGCAATGTGCTTAACAGTCGCTACTATTACGAGATGGAATTAGTCACTATCCAAACATTTTAAAGGCTTGCATTGACACGTTTTTTCATTATATAGGTCGTTACACAAACCCGTAACGGTCGTTACAATGTGCTTAACAGTCATTACGAGATGGAATTAGTCACTATCAGAACGTTTCAAAGCCTTGCTTAGACACATTCTTCATTAGTAACGGTCGTTACAGACCCGTAAAGGTCGTTACAATGTGCTTAACAGTCATTACGAGATGGAATTAGTCACTATCCAAACGTTTCAAAGCCTTGCATAGACACATTCTTCATTAGTAACGGTCGTTACACAAACCCGTAACGGTCGTTACAATGAGCTTAACAGTCAATACGAGATGGAATTAGTCACTATCCAAACGTTTCAAAGCCTTGCATAGACACATTCTTCATTAGTAACGGTCGTTACACAGACCCGTAACGGTCGTTACAATGTGCTTAACAGTCATTACGAGATGGAATTAGTCACTATCCAAACGTTTCAAAGCCTTGCATAGACACATTCTTCATTAGTAACGGTCGTTACACAGACCCGTAACGGTCGTTACAATGTGCTTAACAGTCATTATTATATGGAATTAGTCACTATCCAAACGTTTCAAAGCCTTGCATAGACACATTCTTCATTAGTAACGGTCGTTACACAGACCCGTAACGGTCGTTACAATGTGCTTAACAGTCATTATTATATGGAATTAGTCACTATCCAAACGTTTCAAAGCCTTGCATAGACACATTCTTCATTAGTAACGGTCGTTACACAAACCCGTAACGGTCGTTACAATGAGCTTAACAGTCAATGCGAGATGCCAGTTGTGCCTGTTGTGCCAAACGTTGTGCCAGTTGTGCCTTGTGCCAGTTGTGCCAGTTGTGCCTGTTGTGCCAGTTGTGCCAGTTGTGCCAGTTGTGCCAGTTGTGCCAGTTGTGCCGTAAACGGTCGCTACAATGTGCTAAACAGTCATTATTATATGGAATTAGTCACTATCAAAACGTTTCAAAGCCTTGCTTACACATTCTTCATTAGTAACGGTCGTTACAGACCCGTAAAGGTCGTTACAATGTGCTTAACAGTCATTACGAGATGGAATTAGTCACTATCCAAACGTTTCAAAGCCTTGCATAGACACATTCTTCATTAGTAACGGTCGTTACACAAACCCGTAACGGTCGTTACAATGAGCTTAACAGTCAATACGAGATGGAATTAGTCACTATCCAAACGTTTCAAAGCCTTGCATAGACACATTCTTCATTAGTAACGGTCGTTACACAAACCCGTAACGGTCGTTACAATGAGCTTAACAGTCAATACGAGATGGAATTAGTTCTATCCAAACGTTTGCCAGCCTTGCATAGACAGTTGTTCCATTAGTAACGGTCGTTACACAGTTGTTGCGTAACGGTCGTTACAATGTGCTTAACAGTCATTATTATATGGAATTAGTCACTATCAAAACGTTTCAAAGCCTTGCATACACATTCTTCATTAGTAACGGTCGTTACACAAACCCGTAACGGTCGTTACAATGTGCTTAACAGTCAATACGAGATGGAATTAGTCACTATCCAAACGTTTCAAAGCCTTGCATAGACACATTCTTCATTAGTAACGGTCGTTACACAGACCCGTAACGGTCGTTACAATGTGCTTAACAGTCATTATTATATGGAATTAGTCACTATCCAAACGTTTCAAAGCCTTGCATAGACACATTCTTCATTAGTAACGGTCGTTACACAGACCCGTAACGGTCGTTACAATGTGCTTAACAGTCATTATTATATGGAATTAGTCACTATCCAAACGTTTCAAAGGCTTGCATAGACACATTCTTCATTAGTAACGGTCGTTACACAAACCCGTAACGGTCGTTACAATGAGCTTAACAGTCAATACGAGATGCTAGTTCTGCCTGTTGTGCCAGTTGTGCCAGTTGTGCCTGTTGTGCCAGTTGTTTGTTGTGCAGTTGTGCCAGTTGTGCCAGTTGCGCCGTAACGGTCGCTACAATGTGCTAAACAGTCATTATGATATGGAATTAGTCACTATCAAAACGTTTCAAAGCCTTGCTTACACATTCTTCATTAGTAACGGTCGTTACAGACCCGTAAAGGTCGTTACAATGTGCCTAACAGTCATTACGAGATGGAATTAGTCACTATCCAAACGTTTCAAAGCCTTGCATAGACACATTCTTCATTAGTAACGGTCGTTACACAAACCCGTAACGGTCGTTACAATGTGCTTAACAGTCAATACGAGATGGAATTAGTCACTATCCAAACGTTTCAAAGCCTTGCATAGACACATTCTTCATTAGTAACGGTCGTTACACAGACCCGTAACGGTCGTTACAATGTGCTTAACAGTCATTACGATATGGAATTAGTCACTATCCAAACGTTTCAAAGCCTTGCATAGACACATTCTTCATTAGTAACGGTCGTTACACAAACCCGTAACGGTCGTCGTTACAATGTGCTTAACAGTCATTACGATATGGAATTAGTCACTATCCAAACGTTTCAAAGCCTTGCATAGACACATTCTTCATTAGTAACGGTCGTTACACAGACCCGTAACGGTCGTTACAATGTGCTTAACAGTCATTACGAGATGGAATTAGTCACTATCCAAACGTTTCAAAGCCTTGCATAGACACATTCTTCATTAGTAACGGTCGTTACACAGACCCGTAACGGTCGTTACAATGTGCTTAACAGTCATTATTATATGGAATTAGTCACTATCCAAACGTTTCAAAGCCTTGCATAGACACATTCTTCATTAGTAACGGTCGTTACACAGACCCGTAACGGTCGTTACAATGTGCTTAACAGTCATTATTATATGGAATTAGTCACTATCCAAACGTTTCAAAGCCTTGCATAGACACATTCTTCATTAGTAACGGTCGTTACACAAACCCGTAACGGTCGTTACAATGAGCTTAACAGTCAATGCGAGATGCCAGTTGTGCCTGTTGTGCCAGTTGTGCCAGTTGTGCCAGTTGCGCCGTAACGGTCGCTACAATGTGCTAAACAGTCATTATGATATGGAATTAGTCACTATCAAAACGTTTCAAAGCCTTGCTTACACATTCTTCATTAGTAACGGTCGTTACAGACCCGTACAGATCGTTACAATGTCCTTAACAGTCATTACGAGATGGAATTAGTCACTATCCAAACGTTTCAAAGCCTTGCATAGACACATTCTTCATTAGTAACGGTCGTTACACAAACCCGTAACGGTCGTTACAATGAGCTTAACAGTCAATACGAGATGGAATTAGTCACTATCCAAACGTTTCAAAGCCTTGCATAGACACATTCTTCATTAGTAACGGTCGTTACACAAACCCGTAACGGTCGTTACAATGAGCTTAACAGTCAATACGAGATGGAATTAGTCACTATCCAAACGTTTCAAAGCCTTGCATAGACACATTCTTCATTAGTACCGGTCGTTACACAGACCCGTAACGGTCGTTGCAATGTGCTTAACAGTCATTATTATATGGAATTAGTCACTATCCAAACGTTTCAAAACCTTGCATAGACACATTCGTCAATAGTAACGGTCGTTACACAGACCCGTAACGGTCGTTACAATGTGCTTAACAGTCATTATGAGATGGAATTAGTCACTATCAAAACGTTTTAAAGCCTTGCTTAGACACATTCTTCATTAGTAACGGTCGTTACAGACCCGTAACGGTCGTTACAATGTGCTTAACAGTCATTATTATATGGAATTAGTCACTATCCAAACGTTTCAAAGCCTTGCATACACACATTCTTCATTAGTAACGGTCGTTACACAGACCCGTAACGGTCGTTGCAATGTGCTTAACAGTCGCTACTATTACGAGATGGAATTAGTCACTATCCAAACATTTTAAAGGCTTGCATTGACACGTTTTTTCTATTATATAGGTCGTTACACAAACCCGTAGCGGTCGTTACAATGTGCTTAACAGTCATTACGAGATGGAATTAGTCACTATCAGAACGTTTCAAAGCCTTGCTTAGACACATTCTTCATTAGTAACGGTCGTTACAGACCCGTAAAGGTCGTTACAATGTGCTTAACAGTCATTACGAGATGGAATTAGTCACTATCCAAACGTTTCAAAGCCTTGCATAGACACATTCTTCATTAGTAACGGTCGTTACACAAACCCGTAACGGTCGTTACAATGAGCTTAACAGTCAATACGAGATGGAATTAGTCACTATCCAAACGTTTCAAAGCCTTGCATAGACACATTGTTCATTAGTAACGGTTGTTAAACAGACCCGTAATAGCCATTACAATGTGCTTAACAGTTATTACGAGATGGAATTAGTTACTTTCCAAACGTTTCAAAGCCTTGCATAGACACATTCTTCATTAGTAACGGTCGTTACAGACCCGTAACGGTCGTTGCAATGTGCTTAACAGTCATTATTATATGGAATTAGTCACTATCCAAACGTTTCAAAGCCTTGCATAGACACATTCTTCATTAGTAACGGTCGTTACACAGACCCGTAACGGTCGTTACAATGTGCTTAACAGTCATTATTATATGGAATTAGTCACTATCCAAACGTTTCAAAGCCTTGCATAGACACATTCTTCATTAGTAACGGTCGTTACACAAACCCGTAACGGTCGTTACAATGAGCTTAACAGTCAATGCGAGATGCCAGTTCTGCCTGTTGTGCCAATTGTGCCAGTTCTGCCTGTTGTGCCAGTTGTGCCTGTTGTGCCTTTTGTGCCATGTGTGCCAGTTGTGCCTGTTGTGACAGTTGCGCCGTAACGGTCGCTACAATGTGCTAAACAGTCATTATTATATGGAATTAGTCACTATCAAAACGTTTCAAAGCCTTGCTTACACATTCTTCATTAGTAACGGTCGTTACAGACCCGTAAAGGTCGTTACAATGTGCTTAACAGTCATTACGAGATGGAATTACTCACTATCCAAACGTTTCAAAGCCTTGCATAGTCGTTACACATTCTTCAGTCAATAGTAACGGTCGTTACACAAACCCGTAACGGTCGTTACAATGAGCTTAACAGTCAATACGAGATGGAATTAGTCACTATCCAAACGTTTCAAAGCCTTGCATAGACACATTCTTCATTAGTAACGGTCGTTACACAAACCCGTAACGGTCGTTACAATGAGCTTAACAGTCAATACGAGATGGAATTAGTCACTATCCAAACGTTTCAAAGCCTTGCATAGACACATTCTTCATTAGTAACGGTCGTTACACAAACCCGTAACGGTCGTTACAATGTGCTTAACAGTCATTATTATATGGAATTAGTCACTATCCAAACGTTTCAAAGCCTTGCATAGACACATTCTTCATTAGTAACGGTCGTTACACAGACCCGTAACGGTCGTTACAATGTGCTTAACAGTCATTATTAGATGGAATTAGTCACTATCCAAACGTTTTAAAGCCTTGCATAGACACATTCTTCATTAGTAACGGTCGTTACACAGACCCGTAACGGTCGTTACAATGTGCTTAACAGTCATTATTATATGGAATTAGTCACTATCCAAACGTTTCAAAGCCTTGCATAGACACATTCTTCATTAGTAACGGTCGTTACACAAACCCGTAACGGTCGTTACAATGTGCTTAACAGTCAATATTACGAGATGGAATTAGTCACTATTGTGCCTGTTGCATTGCCAGACAGTTGCGTAACAACCCGTAACGGTCGTTACAATGTGCTTAACAGTCATTATGAGATGGAATTAGTCACTATCAAAACGTTTCAAAGCCTTGCTTAGACACATTCTTCATTAGTAACGGTCGTTACAGACCCGTAACGGTCGTTACAATGTGCTTAACAGTCATTACGAGATGGAATTAGTCACTATCCAAACGTTTCAAAGCCTTGCATAGACACATTCTTCATTAGTAACGGTCGTTACACAAACCCGTAACGGTCGTTACAATGTGCTTAACAGTCATTACGAGATGGAATTAGTCACTATCCAAACGTTTCAAAGCCTTGCATAGACACATTCTTCATTAGTAACGGTCGTTACACAGACCCGTAACGGTCGTTACAATGTGCTTAACAGTCATTACGAGATGGAATTAGTCACTATCCAAACGTTTCAAAGCCTTGCATAGACACATTCTTCATTAGTAACGGTCGTTACACAGACCCGTAACGGTCGTTACAATGTGCTTAACAGTCATTATTATATGGAATTAGTCACTATCCAAACGTTTCAAAGCCTTGCATAGACACATTCTTCATTAGTAACGGTCGTTACACAGACCCGTAACGGTCGTTACAATGTGCTTAACAGTCATTATTAGATGGAATTAGTCACTATCCAAACGTTTCAAAGCCTTGCATAGACACATTCTTCATTAGTAACGGTCGTTACACAAACCCGTAACGGTCGTTACAATGAGCTTAACAGTCAATGCGAGATGCCAGTTGTGCCTGTTGTGCCGGTTGTGCCTGTTGTGCCAGTTGTGGTCCTGTTGTGCCAGTTGTGCCAGTTGTTAGCCAGTTGTGCCGTTGTGCCAACCCTTGTTGTGCCATTTGTGCCAGTTGTGCCAATGTTTAACAGTGCCAGTTGTGCCAGTTGTGCCAGTTGTGCCAGTTGTTGCGCCGTAACGGTCGCTACAATGTGCTAAACAGTCATTATTATATGGAATTAGTCACTATCAAAACGTTTCAAAGCCTTGCTTACACATTCTTCATTAGTAACGGTCGTTACAGACCCGTAACGGTCGTTACAATGTGCTTAACAGTCATTACGAGATGGAATTAGTCACTATCCAAACGTTTCAAAGCCTTGCATAGACACATTCTTCATTAGTAACGGTCGTTACACAAACCCGTAACGGTCGTTACAATGAGCTTAACAGTCAATACGAGATGGAATTAGTCACTATCCAAACGTTTCAAAGCCTTGCATAGACACATTCTTCATTAGTAACGGTCGTTACACAAACCCGTAACGGTCGTTACAATGAGCTTAACAGTCAATACGAGATGGAATTAGTCACTATCCAAACGTTTTAAAGCCTTGCATAGACACATTCTTCATTAGTAACGGTCGTTACACAGACCCGTAACGGTCGTTACAATGTGCTTAACAGTCATTATGAT
Organism: Phymorhynchus buccinoides; assembly: GCA_017654935.2. NCBI lineage: Eukaryota > Metazoa > Mollusca > Gastropoda > Neogastropoda > Raphitomidae > Phymorhynchus > Phymorhynchus buccinoides. Next base: position 253,838 of record JAGGCT020004108.1, read on the forward strand.
ATGGAATTAGTCACTATCCAAACGTTTTCAAAGCCTTGCATAGACACATTCTTCATTAGTAACGGTCGTTACACAGACCCGTAACGGTCGTTACAATGTGCTTAACAGTCATTATGAGATGGAATTAGTCACTATCAAAACGTTTTAAAGCCTTGCTTAGACACATTCTTCATTAGTAACGGTCGTTACAGACCCGTAACGGTCGTTACAATGTGCTTAACAGTCATTATTATTTGGAATTAATCACTATCCAAACGTTTCAAAGCCTTGCATACACACACTCTTCATTAGTAACGGTCGTTACACAGACCCGTAACGGTCGTTGCAATGTGCTTAACAGTCGCTACTATTACGAGATGGAATTAGTCACTATCCAAACATTTTAAAGGCTTGCATTGACACGTTTTTTCTATTATATAGGTCGTTACACAAACCCGTAACGGTCGTTACAATGTGCTTAACAGTCATTACGAGATGGAATTAGTCACTATCAGAACGTTTCAAAGCCTTGCTTAGACACATTCTTCATTAGTAACGGTCGTTACAGACCCGTAAAGGTCGTTACAATGTGCTTAACAGTCATTACGAGATGGAATTAGTCACTATCCAAACGTTTCAAAGCCTTGCATAGACACATTCTTCATTAGTAACGGTCGTTACACAAACCCGTAACGGTCGTTACAATGAGCTTAACAGTCAATACGAGATGGAATTAGTCACTATCCAAACGTTTCAAAGCCTTGCATAGACACATTCTTCATTAGTAACGGTCGTTACACAGACCCGTAATAGGTCGTTACAATGTGCTTAACAGTCATTACGAGATGGAATTAGTCACTATCCAAACGTTTCAAAGCCTTGCATAGACACATTCTTCATTAGTAACGGTCGTTACACACCCGTAACGGTCGTTACAATGTGCTTAACAGTCATTATTATATGGAAATTTCAGTCAAAGGACCCTCAGGGTGTGCTAGTTCATCACACAGAGTTTCTAGAAAAAAAATGCATACTGACGAACGCATAGATAGACATACTTATGCATGCATAGGGTTCAACCCTATCGCTAACCACTTTATACCTTTCCACCCCCAAAAAGAGAGACAGAGACACAGAGAGAGAGAGAGAGAGAGAGAGAGAGAGAGAGAGAGAGAGAGAGAGAGAGAGAGAGAGAGAGAGAGAGAGAGAGAGAGAGAGAGAGATGCTATTGTTTTGGTCAGTATGGTTGGAATAGATTTTATTATTTTTAATGGCCCATTTGGGGGGTGGGGGGTGGGGGGGGGGGTGATTTGGTCTACATCAATATCCTATTTCTTTCTTTAATACTTACACACACTCACAGGCACAATCACCACACCAACATCACACTACTATATTATATTGTTTGAAGCAATTGTAGTGGGAGGACGTTAAACTGAAGAGCAACATACTCTCTCTCTCCAAGTAAACAGTCAGAAGACCAAGGGCTAGTGATGTGAGCATGCAGCATTTATTACTGTGTAAAATCATCGGCCAACGAGCGAAAGGACACTGAACACAAACAATACATGACGCACTGTTGTTTATTACTGTGTAAAATCATCGGCCAACGACGCAAACAACATTACACTGAACTGACACAATTCAGCATATACAAAACACACGATTAGAAAACCAACACATGATGTGCAAAATAAACACATAATATACAAAATAAACACTTAATGTAGAAAATAAACAACACACACACAATGTACAAATTAAACACATGATGTAGAAAACAAACAACACACAATGTACAAATTAAACACATGATGTAGAAAACAAACAACACACAATGTACAAATTAAACACATGATGTAGAAAACAAACAACACACAATGTACAAATTAAACACATGATGTAGAAAACAAACAACACACAATGTACAAATTAAACACATGATGTAGAAAACAAACAACACACAATGTACAAATTAAACACATGATGTAGAAAACAAACAACACACAATGTACAAATTAAACACATGATGTAGAAAACAAACAACACACAATGTACAAATTAAACACATGATGTAGAAAACAAACAACACACAATGTACAAATTAAACACATGATGTAGAAAACAAACAACACACAATGTACAAATTAAACACATGATGTAGAAAACAAACAACACACACACACAGAATGTAGTGGCATATGACTACTCTCAATTTCCGCAGTTTTTCATTAGATTTATACTAAGAAAGGAAGGTAACCCATTATTATTCGCTATTTACTATTTTCAGGGGGGGGGGGGGGGGGGGTGCTAGTAGGAGAAGGTCTCAACCTTGATACTAGAATTCTTGAAAACCCAAAAGCTGTAAATGGAAAAATGGTAAAAACCAAAAATTTGATACTAACTTCATAAGACCTCCAAATCCGGAAAATTCTAGTACAGCAACACTTCGGTTCAATAGGGGGCATGGGGCTGACAGTTGTTTCTACATCAAAGCTTCGAAAGAAATTTATGTTAAAACCTTCAGCCTGGGACATCGACAGTCGACAACACTTTTGTTCAAAACGGAGGGCGGCGTGGCTGGAAGGGGGGAGGGGGGGGGCAGAAACCTTCAGCCTGGGATGTTAACAGTCGACAACACTTTGGTTCAAAACGGAGGGCAGCATGGCTGGAAGGGGGGGAGGCGGAAACCTTCAGCCTGGGACGCTGACAGTCGACAAAACATTTGTTCAAAACGAAGGGCTGCATGGCTGGAAGGGGGGAGGGGGGGAGGCGGAAACCTTCAGCCTGGGACGTTGACAGTCGACAAAACTTTTGTTCAAAACGAAGGGCTGCATGGCTGGGAGGCGGAAGCGAAATACTTTTTATATCAAAACTACCCGGGTTTTAGCAAAAGACTAAGTGATGGCTGACGAAATAGCAATGGAAGTCAGTGATCCTGGGAAGTGACGGACAATTTCTTTTAAGGCCATTGCCTCCATCACCCATTGTCCTGATCATGTAGACCAGTTGGAGGACACTGACTCCATCACCCATTGTCCTGATCATGTAGACCAGTTGCAGGACACTGACTCCATCACCCATTGTCCTGATCATGTAGACCAGTTGGAGGACACTGACTCCATCACCCATTGTCCTGATCATGTAGACCAGTTGCAGGACACTGACTCCATCACCCATTGTCCTGATCATGTAGACCAGTTGCAGGACACTGACTCCATCACCCATTGTCCTGATCATGTAGACCAGTTGGAGGACACTGGCTCACTTCACCAACTTTGCTTGACATCCATCCACAATTCCACACACAAAAATACAAGAGAAAGTTGTGTGACCAACACTATGACAGACACAGAGACAAAAGCAGAAACACAGTCCCCCTGTCAGGTGGTGGGCCAAGGACAACAGACAACACACAGAGCATTGTGCACACATCTGTGTGCGCTCACGACAAAATACTTGAGAGGCTGTGACACATGACCAGTTTGTGGAAAAATCGTACATCAAACAAAAGTATCATACGTCATGTATTCCACATCATACGTCATGTATTCCACATCATACGTCGCATGTATTCCACATCATACGTCATGTATTCCACATCATACGTCGCATGTATTCCACATCATACGTCGCATGTATTCCACATCATACGTCGCATGCATTTCACATCATACGTAGCATGTATTTCACATCATTCATCACATGTATTTCACATCGTACATTTCATGTACAAAATATGCAGCAAAATGTTGGCCGATCACCAAAGCACACTTCAGAAAACAACACAGAGACCCAAAAAATGTGAATCAACACACTGAACAGTACTAATAAAAAAAAGTAATATGCTGAAACATTGCATTGATCAGTGACCATTTCTAAAGGGGTGCGGGGGAGAGGCAAATAAATCCACTGAATTCCCCCCCCCTCTCTCTCCCCCCCATTCTCATTCATACATACAAGCACACACGCACGCATACTCGCATGCATGCACGTACACACACCAACACACATTAAGTAGGTAGATGTAATTTCTTGTTCTGTACAAATTGCGGACATAGATTTATGTACATGGCACCAAACCAGGCAGTGCTCTCCCCTTGACCATACACTTCAGTCTTCATGGCTTGACGTTCTCTTCCTCTCCATTCCCCAGGGCTCCCAGGGACACCAAACCAGTGCTCCCCCCTTGACCATACACTTCAGTCTTCATGGCTTGTCGTTCTCTTCCTCTCCATTCCCCAGGGCTCCCAGGGACACCAAACCAGTGCTCCCCCCTTGACCATACACTTCAGTCTTCATGGCTTGTCGTTCTCTTCCTCTCCATTCCCCAGGGCTCCCAGGGACACCAAACCAGTGCTCCCCCCTTGACCATACACTTCAGTCTTCATGGCTTGACGTTCTCTTCCTCTCCATTCTCATATTTCCTAATCATCTATATACTTTTTTTCATTTTCTCAATTCTTCCCAATCATATATATACTTTTTTTAATTTTCTCAATTCTTCTCAATCACGCATTACATATACTTTTTTCATTTTATCCATTCTTCCCAATCATGCATGACATATAGTTTTTTTATGTTCTCAATTCTTCCCAATCATGCACGACGCATACTTTTTTCATTTTCTTAATTCTTCCCAATCATGCACGACGCATACTTTTTTCATTTTCTGAATTCATCCCAATCATGTATGGCATACTTTTTTCATTTTCTTAATTCTTCCCAATCATGCACGACGCATACTTTTTTCATTTTCTGAATTCATCCCAATCATGTATGGCATACTTTTTTCATTTTCTGAATTCTTCCCAATCATGCATGACATACTTTTTTTCATTTTATCCGTTCCTCTCCACCTCTTCTTTCCTATGATCCACACTCCTTCATTACTTTCACAAGCAATTAAACCCCCTGGACTGCCACCATGACATCACTGATCATGTCATCAGGTGAAGAGGAATAACCCCAATGTGCTGGCTTTTGCTCTAACACAGTCAAGAGAGTAATATCCCTAGGCCATTTTGCCAGATTGGCTCTATCAGTTGTCTTTTTAATGGCATGATTTGCCAAATGATTTTTTCTTTAATTTTCACTGGCAGTCAAGGGGTTAAACCACTAACAAAAGTCACATGCCTGTTCATGTAGAAACAGTTCATCCACACCAAAAAACAAAGCATGAAAGCCACAGGCTAGTGAAGCCTTTGTGAACCAGAACAATCAGTGTTCAGTGGAAAGATAGCCATCACGTCAACACATCGTGCTTAGTGTCAACACAATCAGTGGAAAGATAGCCATCACGTCAACACATCATGTTTACTGTCAACACAATGAGTGTTCAGTGGAAAGATAGCCATCACGTCAACACATCATGTTTAGTGTCAACACAATCAGTGGAAAGATAGCCATCACGTCAACACATAGTGCTTAGTGTCAACACAATCAGTGGAAAGATAGCCATCACGTCAACACATCGTGTTTACTGTCAACACAATGAGTGTTCAGTGGAAAGATAGCGATCATGTCAACAAATCGTGCTTAGTGTCAACACAATCAGTGGAAAGATAGCCATCATGTCAACACATCATGTTTACTGTCAACACAATGAGTGTTCGTGGAAAGATAGCCATCACGTCAACACATCATGTTTAGTGTCAACACAATGAGTGTTCAGTGGAAAAATAGCCATCACGTCAACACATCGTGCTTAGTGTCAACCCAATGAGTGTTCAGTGGAAAGATAGCCATCATGTCAACACATCGTGTTTAGTGTCAGCACAATCAATGGAAAGATAGCCATCACGTCAACACATCATGTTTACTGTCAACACAATGAGTGTTCAGTGGAAAGATAGCCATCACGTCAACACATCGTGTTTACTGTCAACACAATGAGTGTTCAGTGGAAAGATAGCCATCACATCAACACATCATGTTTACTGTCAACACAATGAGTGTTCAGTGGAAAGATAGCCATCACATCAACACATCATGTTTACTGTCAACACAATGAGTGTTCAGTGGAAAGATAGCCATCACGTCAACACATCGTGTTTAGTGTCAACACAATGAGTGTTCAGTGGAAAGATAGCCATCACGTCAACACATCGTGTTTACTGTCAACACAATGAGTGTTCAGTGGAAAGATAGCCATCACATCAACACATCGTGTTTACTGTCAACACAATGAGTGTTCAGTGGAAAGATAGCCATCACGTCAACACATCGTGTTTAGTGTCAACACAATGAGTGTTCAGTGGAAAGATAGCCATCACGTCAACACATCGTGTTTAGTGTCAACACAATCAGTGTTCAGTGGAAAGATAGCCATCACGTCAACACATCATGCTTAGTGTCAAACCATCTCTACACGTGCAGTACTCATTCCAGTCTTCAATAAAACATGTCCATAATCCTATTAACAAATCCTTTAAGGTCAAACATCAACACACAGTCTTCAATAAAACATGTCCATAATCCTATTAACAAATCCTTTAAGGTCAAACATCAACACCGACACAGTCTTCAATAAAAACATGTTCATAATCCTATTAACAAATCTTTTAAGGTCAAACATCAACACCGACACAGTCTTCAATAAAACAATGTCGGTAATCCTATGAACAATTTTTTATTATAGTCAAGTACCAACAAAAACACAGTCTTTAAAAAAAATACATCCATCATTACAAATTTACATAAACATGCACTTTTCAGCATTACAATAATCTTTATACATAAAATACTAAAGAGTCATAAATTGTATTGAAAACAAAATCAGGGTTTCTTAAAGAGTAGAGATCAAACAATTTGCGGTGTTTACCATTCAAATATCTTAATTTAAGAAAAAGTGATTACATAAAGTAAGTTGTACAATACGAGACAGTACATTTATAACATTTATATTATTGAGGCATTTGTGTACAACACTGAACATACACAGACTTTTCTCTATAACCAAAGAAAAGGTCTTTGCACCCCCCCTCCCCCCTCCAAAAAATGCTCTTTGATGCAGCCTTGGGGTAAACAATCAATCAAACAATCAATCAAACAAACAATCAATCAAAATCAATCAATCAAACAATCAATCAAACAAACAATCAATCAAACAAACAATCAATCAAACAATCAGATCCTAAAATACAACATGAAAAACAAAATGTAAGAAAGACGATCAAACAATCAATCAAACAATCAATCAAACAATCAATCAATCAAACAATCAGATCCTAAAATACAACATGAAAAACAAAATGTAAGAAAGACGATCAAACAATCAATCAATCAACAATCAAACAATCATCAATCAAACAATCAATCAAACCTTACACAAAAACACACAGGTCTGTCACATTCACTTCAAGTCTGTTACATGATGTATGCATATCTGTTACATGATGTATGCACTAACAGGTCTGTCACATTCACTTCAAGTCTGTTACATGATGTATGCACTAATAGGTCTGTCACATTCACTTCAAGTCTGTTACATGATGTATGCACTAATAGGTCTGTCACATTCACTTCAAGTCTGTTACATGATGTATGCACTAATAGGTCTGTCACATTCACTTCAAGTCTGTTACATGATGTATGCATATCTGTTACATGATGCATGCACTAATAGGTCTGTCACATTCACTTCAAGTCTGTTACATGATGTATGCATATCTGTTACATGATGTATGCACTAATAGGTCTGTCACATTCACTTCAAGTCTGTTACATGATGTATGCATATATGTTACATGATGTATGCACCAACAGGTCTGTTACATGATGCATGTATACCTGTTACATGATGTATGCACTTACAGGTCTGTTACATGATGAATGCACTTACAGGTCTGTTACATGATGTATGCACTTACAGGTCTGTTACATGATGCATGCACTTACAGGTCTGTTACATAATGTATGCACTTACAGGTCTGTTACATGATGCATGCACTTACAGGTCTGTTACATAATGTATGCACTTACAGGTCTGTTACATGATGCATGCACTTACAGGTCTGTTACATAATGTATGCACTTACAGGTCTGTTACATGATGCATGCACTTACAGGTCTGTTACATGATGTATGCACTTACAGGTCTGTTACATGATGTATGCACTTACAGGTATGTTACATGATGTATGCACTTACAGGTCTGTTACATAATGTATGCACTTACAGGTCTGTTACATGATGTATGCACTTACAGGTCTGTTACATGATGTATGCACTTACAGGTCTGTTACATGATGTATGCACTTACAGGTCTGTTACATGATGCATGTATACCTGCTACATGCCCACCTGAGTCAGTTAGATCAAATGATTTCTTCTTCTAAGTTGTGCATCTCTGCTGTTAAAACATGGATGTTTTGCAACAAACTGCAACTAAATGCTGAAAAGACAGAGATGATTCTTGTAGCCTCTAACCACACAATTAAAACTCAGGTTCTCCCAGGTTCTGTCGACATTGATGGCACTGAGATCAAGCTGTCAGCATCTGTCCGCAATCTAGGTGTTACTTTGGACCAAACCCTCTCTTTCAAACAGCATGTTTCCAATGTTTGCAAGTCTTGCTATCTAGAACTTCGAAGAATTAGTTCAATCCGCCGTTTCCTCTCTCAAGATGCCCTGAAGACTCTAGTATGTGCTTTTGTTCTGTCTCGCCTTGACTACTGTAACTCACTTCTTGCTGGCTGTCCATCAACTCTCATCTCTAAGCTCCAACGGGTCCAGAATAATGCTGCTCGTCTCATTTCTCGCTCCCCTAGGTACGATCATATTACTCCGGTTCTTCGTTCTCTACATTGGCTCCCAGTTCAATCACGTATTGACTACAAAATTCTCCTCCTTGCCTTCAAGTCACTGAATGATCAAGCTCCCTTATATCTCTCTGATCTCCTTCATCTCTATGTCCCAGCTCGCCAACTACGTTCGTCTTCTGATTCTCGTCTCCTTTCCATTCCCTCCATCCGTCTCAAATCTGCTGGCCAACGTTCTTTTTCCTGTCAAGCACCATCTCTTTGGAATTCTCTGCCTTCTCCTCTCCGACACTCCAACTCAGTCTCCTCATTCAAAACCTCTCTTTTAAAACCCATCTTTTTCCTGCTGCACCCTAAATATTTGATCAGTTGTCTATCTTGTGTGCACATGAGGGAAGATTGAATAAGAGGTTTGTGCTGTGCTTTGTGGTGTGTGTGTGTGTATGTGTGTGTGTGTGTGTGTGTGTGTGAGCATGCATGTGTGCACACAAGTGTGCTTGTATGTGTTTTGGTTCTGTGGGTTGTGTGTCGGTGCACGCATGCGTGTGTGTTTGTATGTCTGCGTGCGTACATTGTGTGTGAGGGTGTTTCTGTATGTGTTGGTGTATGTGGTCAGTCGTGCGGCTCAGTTGATGTGTGCTTACTGAATGGGGGATGAACGAGTCGGTGTTGTTAAATGTGTGTGTGTGTGTGTATGTGTGATATATATATATATATATATATATATATATATATATATATATATAGAGAGAGAGAGAGAGAGAGAGAGAGAGAGAGAGAGAGAGAGAGAGTGAGAGAGAGAGAGAGAGAGAGAGAGAGAGAGAGAGAGAGAGTTGCTTTGTATGTATGCGTTGTTGCTGGTTGGTGTCATTCTTGAATGCTGTTTTTGTTGTCTATTTGTTGATGAAAAATTGATTGTAAAGCGCTTTGGGCTCATCTGAGGTAAAGCGCTATATAAATGTACAATTATTATGCATATCTGTTACATGATGTATGCACTTACAGGTCTGTTACATGATGTATGTATACCTGTTACATGATGTATGCATATCTGTTACATGATGTATGCACTTACAGGTATGTTACATGATGTATGCACTTACAGGTGTTACATGATGTATGTATACCTGTTACATGATGTATGCATATCTGTTACATGATGCATGCACTTACAGGTATGTTACATGATGTATGCACTTACAGGTGTTACATGATGTATGTATACCTGTTACCTGATGCATGTATATATGTTACATGATGTATGTACTTACAGGTCTGTTACATGATGTGTGCATACCTGTTATATGATGCATGCATATCTGTTACATGATGTATGCACTTACAGGTCTGTTACATGATGCATGTATACCTGTTACATGATGTATGCATATCTGTTACATGATGTATGTACTTACAGGTCTGTTACATGATGCATGTATACCTGTTACATGATGTATGCACTTACAGGTCTGTTACATGATGCATGTATACCTGTTACATGATGTATGCACTTACAGGTCTGTTACATAATGAATGCACTTACAGGTCTGTTACATGATGCATGCACTTACAGGTCTGTTACATGATGCATGCACTTACAGGTCTGTTACATGATGCATGCACTTACAGGTCTGTTACATGATGTATGCACTTACAGGTCTGTTACATAATGTATGCACTTACAGGTCTGTTACATGATGTATGCACTTACAGGTCTGTTACATGATGTATGCATACAGGTCTGTTACATGATGTATGCACTTACAGGTCTGTTACATGTATGCATACCTGTTACATGATGTATGCACTTACAGGTCTGTTACATGATGTATGTATACCTGTTATATGATGGATGCACTTACATGATGCATGCATATCTGTTACATGATGTATGCACTTACAGGTCTGTTACATGATGTATGTATACCTGTTACATGTGTACTTACAGGTCTGTTACATGTATGTATACATGTTACATGAGGTATGCACTTACAGGTCTGTTACATGATGTATGCACTTACATGTCTGTTACATGATGCATGTATACCTGTTACATGATGTATGCACTTACAGGTCTGTTACATGATGTATGTACTTACAGGTCTGTTACATGATGTATGCACTTACAGGTCTGTTACATGATGTATGCACTTACAGATCTGTTACATGATGCATGTATACCTGTTACATGTACTTACAGGTCTGTTACATGTATGTATACATGATGTATGCACTTACAGGTCTGTTACATGATGTATGCACTTACAGGTCTGTTACATGATGTATGCATACCTGTTATATGATGTATGTATTTACATGATGCATGCATACCTGTTACATGATGTATGCACTTACATGTCTGTTGCATGATGTATGTATACCTGTTACATGATGTATGCACTTACAGGTCTGTTACATGATGCATGCATACCTGTTACATGATGTATGCACTTACATGTCTGTTGCATGATGTATGTATACCTGTTACATGATGTATGCACTTACAGGTCTGTTACATGATGTATGCATACCTGTTACATGATGTATGCATATCTGTTACATGATGTATGCATACTCTGTTACATGATGTATGTATATCTGTTACATGATGTATGCATATCTGTTACATGATGCATGCATACCTGTTACATGATGTATGCATACCTGTTACATGATGCATGCATACCTGTTACATGATGTATGCTGTTACATGATGTATGTATACCTGTTACATGATGCATGCATATCTGTTACATGATGTATGTATATCTGTTGCATGATGTATGTATACCTGTTACATGATGCATGCATATCTGTTACATGATGTATGCATATCTGTTGCATGATGTATGTATACATGTTACATGATGCATGCATATCTGTTACATGATGCATGCATATCTGTTACATGATGTATGCATATCTGTTGCATGATGTATGTATACATGTTACATGATGCATGCATATCTGTTACATGATGCATGCATATCTGTTGCATGATGCATGCATACCTGTTACATGATGCATGCATATCTGTTACATGATGCATGCATATCTGTTACATGATGTATGCACTTACAGGTCTGTTACATGTGTATGCATACCTGTTACATGATGTATGCACTTACAGGTCTGTTACATGATGTATGTATACCTGTTACATGATGGATGCACTTTACATGATGCATGCATATCTGTTACATGATGTATGCACTTACAGGTCTGTTACATGATGTATGTATACCTGTTACATGTACTTACAGGTCTGTTACATGTATGTATACATGTTACATGAGGTATGCACTTACAGGTCTGTTACATGATGTATGCACTTACATGTCTGTTACATGATGCATGTATACCTGTTACATGATGTATGCACTTACAGGTCTGCTACATGATGTATGTACTTACAGGTCTGTTACATGATGTATGCACTTACAGGTCTGTTACATGATGTATGCACTTACAGATCTGTTACATGATGCATGTATACCTGTTACATGTACTTACAGGTCTGTTACATGTATGTATACATGATGTATGCACTTACAGGTCTGTTACATGATGTATGCACTTACAGGTCTGTTACATGATGTATGCATACCTGTTATATGATGTATGTATTTACATGATGCATGCATACCTGTTACATGATGTATGCACTTACATGTCTGTTGCATGATGTATGTATACCTGTTACATGATGTATGCACTTACAGGTCTGTTACATGATGCATGCATACCTGTTACATGATGTATGCACTTACATGTCTGTTGCATGATGTATGTATACCTGTTACATGATGTATGCACTTACAGGTCTGTTACATGATGCATGCATACCTGTTACATGATGTATGCATATCTGTTACATGATGTATGCATATCTGTTACATGATGTATGTATATCTGTTACATGATGTATGCATATCTGTTACATGATGCATGCATACCTGTTACATGATGTATGCATACCTGTTACATGATGCATGCATACCTGTTACATGATGTATGTATATCTGTTACATGATGTATGTATACCTGTTACATGATGCATGCATATCTGTTACATGATGTATGCATATCTGTTACATGATGTATGCATACCTGTTACATGATGCATGCATATCTGTTACATGATGTATGCATATCTGTTGCATGATGTATGTATACATGTTACATGATGCATGCATATCTGTTACATGATGCATGCATATCTGTTACATGATGTATGCATATCTGTTGCATGATGTATGTATACATGTTACATGATGCATGCATATCTGTTACATGATGCATGCATATCTGTTGCATGATGCATGCATACCTGTTACATGATGCATGCATATCTGTTACATGATGCATGCATATCTGTTACATGATGTATGCATATCTGTTACATGATGTATGTATACCTGTTACATGATGTATGTATACCTGTTACATGATGTATGTATACATGTTCCATGATGTGTGGAAATCAGCATTATGTTCACCAATGAACAGAGAACATGAAGGATTTCTTATTGCATTCACAGAAGAACAAAATGGTACAGCAGAGGAGGGGAAAGAGACAGACAGACAGAGACACAGGGAGAGAGACACAGGGAGAGAGAGAGAGAGAGAGAGAGAGAGAGAGAGAGAGAGAGAGAGAGAGAGAGAGAGAGAGAGAGAGGAGGGAGGAGAAGAAGATGAAGAGGAGGAGAAGAGAGGGTTATTTCAAAGTTCTGTTTGCTTGATATCATTATTCTACTTTTGCATATTATAATTATTTCAAAAGTCATTGAACTTACAAGGTCTATAGTGCAATGCTTTCTATACTGCTCAATGGAGACTTTTAAATGTACACTGTTAAAATCTGTTTCATCATATAATAAAAAGGCAAGTGCGTGCGTGTGTGTGTCTCTGTGTGTCTGTGTGAAACACAAAACAGGCCTTATAACTCCGCCGTTTTTCGACCGAATCGCTTCAAATTTGCTGTGAGCCCTAACGGGGCGATGGCAACGGCAACCGAGGCGGCCGTGTCATTTGCGCGGTTTGGCAAATGCGCGAAACGCGTATCCGCCGGCCTCTCGGCGCCCGTATCTCCGGCATTTCTGGACCGATTGCCTTCAAATTTGGCAGGTAGATGACCGGGGACGGGGACTATCGATGTGCCAAACCGGAAGCGAGGGTGGGCTGGAGGGGGGGGGGATGGGGGATGAACCTCTCTGGTTGAACTAAGTAGGCTTTCAGTTCGTTTTTCTTTTTTGTCCTTTGCCGATCTACGACGGCAAAGGAGTATGTTTTCGTTCGGTTTGTTTCCTTTTTTTGTTTGTTTGTTTGTTCTTTTCTGTCTGTCCCAAGGATCTCCCAAACCGCTTGACCGAATCGCTTCAAATTTTGTGTGGTGGTGTGTCCCCATGAGAGGAAGGTATCCGCGCAAACTTTTTGCCGTCCTGACCTTGACGTATGACCTTGAAAACCGAAAATCGTTAAGGGGCCATAACTTCCACACCGTAGATCCTAGAGTCTTGAAACTTGGCATGGATGTACTTTCGCTTATGGCCGTTCTGATGATGGCATACCGATGAAGGTCAAGGTCAAGGTCAGGGAGATCGGTACGCCTTGAAAGTAGTAGGGGTCTAACAATTGTGTTTTTCTGTCCCAAGCATATCTCCTGAACCGCTTGATTGAATCGTTGCCAATTTTGTGTGGTGGTGTGTCACCATGAGAGGAAGGCATCCACGCATAAGTTATCGCCATCATGACCTTGACCTTAGTGTATGACCTTGAAAACCAAAAATCTTTAAGGGGCTATAACGTCCACACCGTTGGTCTTAGATACTTCAAACTTGGCATGTAGGTACTTTGGGTTATGGCCGTTCTGATGATTGCATATCGATCAAGGTCAGGGAAATCGGTAGGCCTTGAAAGTGGTAGGGGTCTAAAAATTGGGTTTTCAGCCACAAAAGTAAAAATATAATATTTCGCGGACCCGGCGAAACCAGTACTCAGCGCTACCTGTACTTGGCGTTACCTGCACTAGGCGTTACCTGCACTAGGCGTTACGGGTACTCAGCGTTGCGCTAGTACTACTAAAAACAGACTTTGCCAAGTTCACATCTTCTTCTACTAACAACAAACTCTTCACATTGCTAGGAACTTTTTATACTGCTAGGAAGAGAACTTTCACACTGTTCACCCAAATGTCTGTGGGGGCTGTGCTTGTGGCGATGGAGGGCAGTGAGCCACGTTGATCCGACACTTTATATACATGTACTGCTAGGAAGAGAACTTCCATACTGTTCACCCAAATGTCTGTGGGGGCTGTGCTTGTGGCGATCACTACAGTGCAGTGGAGGGCAGTGAGCCATGTTGATCCGACACTTTATATACATGTACTGCTAGGAAGAGAACTTTCACACTGTTCACCCAAATGTCTGTGGGGCAGTGATCCACGTTGATCCGACACTTTATATACATATACTGCTAGGAAGAGAACTTTCACACTGTTCACCCAAATGTCTGTGGGGGCTGTGCTTGTGGCGATCACTGCAGTACAGTGGAGGGCAGTGAGCCATGTTGATCCGACACTTTTTCAGAAAAAAGAACCTGCTTTACACCGACATGAGCACTTTCATCTTTATATTAAAAGCCAAGTGTGTGTGTGTGTGTGAAACACAAAACGGGCCTTATAACTCCGCCGTTTTTCGACCGAATCGCTTCAAATTTGCTGTGAGCCCTAACGGGGCGATGGCAACGGCAACCGAGGCGGCCGTGTCATTTGTGCGGTTTGGCAAATGCGCGAAACGCGTATCCGCTGGCCTCTCTGCGCCCGTATCTCCAGTATTTCTGGACCGATTGCCTTCGAATTTGGCATGTAGATGACCGGGGACGGTGACTATCGATGTGCCAAACCGGAAGCGAATCGATTCAGAAACGCGCGCGATATACGCCGCTTCACCTTTTCACAAATAACTCCGCCGTTTCTTAACCGAATTCGCTGTCAGGCTTGCTGTGGCCGGGGCAAAGTCTGGCAGCAAATTTGAAGAGAATCAAGAGAGCGCGTCACTCTCAGAGCAGCGCCAACGGGAAACGGGGCCTTATAACTCCGCCGTTTGTTAACCGAATCGCTTCAAATTTGCTGTACTCAGCATTACCAGTACTTGGCGTTACCGTTACTAGGCGTTACCGTTACTAGGGAGAGCGCATCACTCTCAGAGCAGCGCCAACGGGAAACGGGGCCTTATAACTCCGCCGTTTCTTAACCGAATCGCTTCAAATTTGCTGTACTCAGCGTTACCAGTACTTGGCATTACCGTTACTAGGCATTACCGTTACTAGGCGTTACCAGTACTAGGCATTGCGCTAGTACTACTAAAACACGGGCTTCACAAAGCTACCATTTATGCTCATACTACTGCTAGCAACAAACACTGCTTCCAACTGCTAAGAACAGTTTCAATGTTACTAAAAGCAGACATTATTTCACAAAGCTACAATTTCTGTTTAGTTTTTTAATGACACTGCTCATAACAAACATTAACACTGTCAGAGACAAACACTTTTCACACGGCTTAAAACAAGCCTTCATTCAAACACCATAAAAAGTAGAGTTCTGGCAGAAATCACAGAGTATAGTGACAACTGGTATGAGTCCTAACCCTAACCCTAGAACAACTGGTATGTGTCAAAACACTGTAAACCCAGATAACTGAACTGGGCTGACTATGATTTAATACCAGCATATTGTGGAGAAATGCTACATTGAATTTGTGAACACTAAACATTTTTTTCAAACAGACAGTGTGACAACTGAGGTTCTTTACTGTGTTGACTAGAAACATGGCCATGACAACAGCACAATAACACTAAAACAACACTAACAATAACATCAATATCAATACAATAAAACCGTGATTGAATTGAAATCACAATACAATAAAACCATGATTGAATTGAAATCACAATACAACCATGATCGAAATCAAAAAGTGACAATGTATCATTTTCCAATCCTCAACACACCCCTGTACCGGACAGTTAAATGGGAACAAAGAGGGATTGTATGCGAGTCATGTGCTCAGTGGTATTATGCTGAATGCCAAAGCCTGGAAAACAGCTCCTATGATAGATTGGGCCAAAGTGACCTAACCTGGCACTGTTATTTGCGCGAACCAGAACCATAGCACAGTTGTGTTCGACCTACATGGGCTGGAGCACAGGACCTGTAGTGCCTTAGACCATCCACAGCTTTCACCTTCTTTCTCCTGAAGAACAAAACAACTTGTTTACCCCCTGCACAGCTCTACTCCGACAGAGGCCAGCAAACAAGACAGGACCTGTAGTGCCTTAGACCATCCACAGTTTTCACCTTCTTTCTCCTGAAGAACAAAACAACTTGTTTACCCCCTGCACAGCTCTACTCCGACACACGCCAGCAAACAAGACAGGACCTGTAGTGCCTTAGACCATCCACAGCTTTCACCTTCTTTCTCCTGAAGAACAAAACTGCTGACAGTCTTATGGGCCAGCTGTGGTGGTGTTATTCTCAGTGTTAGAGTACTGCTGACAGTCTTATGGGCCAGCTGTGGTGGTGTTATTCTCAGTGTTAGAGTACTGCTGACAGTCTTATGGGCCAGCTGTGGTGGTGTTATTCTCAGTGTTAGAGTACTGCTGACAGTCTTATAATAATAATAATAATAATTGTACATTTATATAGCGCTTTACCTCAGATGAGCCCACCAGCTGTGCTGGTGTTATCCTCAGAGTCAGGGTGGACCCCATGCACAGCTTACTGGGGACCCTCAACATGGAGAGAAAGCAGGGCGAGGTCTGTTGACAGTCTTATGGGCCAGCTGTGCTGGTGTTATCCTCAGAGTCAGGGTGGACCCCATGCACAGCTTACTGGGGACCCTCAACATGGAGAGAAAGCAGGGCGAGGTCTGTTGACAGTCTTATGGGCCAGCTGTGCTGGTGTTATCCTCAGAGTCAGGGTGGACCCCATGCACAGCTTACTGGGGACCCTCAACATGGAGAGAAAGCAGGGCGAGGTCTGTTGACAGTCTTATGGGCCAGCTGTGCTGGTGTTATCCTCAGAGTCAGGGTGGACCCCATGCACAGCTTACTGGGGACCCTCAACATGGAGAGAAAGCAGGGCGAGGTCTGTTGACAGTCTTATGGGCCAGCTGTGCTGGTGTTATCCTCAGAGTCAGGGTGGACCCCATACACAGCTTACTGGGGACCCTCAACATGGAGAGAAAGCAGGGCGAGGTCTGTTGACAGTCTTATGGGCCAGCTGTGCTGGTGTTATCCTCAGAGTCAGGGTGGACCCCATGCACAGCTTACTGGGGGCCATCCACTGTCCCGGCAGCTCAAACAGCACAGTGCCCACAGCCGCCACACCGTCCTCCGTGGGCTCCACCGCCATGGGAACCACCCCAACCGGGGCCAGCGGCCTGGAGGGGGGCGGGGGAAGGATGGGGTGGGCGGGAGACAGGTCCAGGGGGTGCGCGGGGGTGGTGGGGGTGGGGGTGCAGACGTAGCACCGGGCGGGACAGGCGAGAGCGCCGGTTGTAGATGGTGGACATGAAGCTGCCCCCTCCCCCTCCCCCCAGCACGCCCCCTCCTACCCCCAGCACGCCCCCTGGGGGCAAGGAGAATCCCAGGGTGTCCCCGGTGTCCTGAGGAGGGGGGTCGTGCTCTAGCAGCACCAAGACCTTGGCGAAGGGCCTGGAGGCCATGCACTCCATCTCCCTCTCTCTCAGCTGGCGCGAGCGGCGGGCGTCAAAGGCCTGCTTGACCTTCCACAGCATGACGCACAGCGCCAGGAACAGGAAGAAGCAGGAGAAGAAGACGGAGAAGAAGACAAACAGGTCGATGTGGGGCTGGTCCTGCCGGAAGTAGAGGATGCCGTACGTCTTGTCCCCCACCCCCTCCTCTCCCTCCCTGGACTGCACCACCATGTAGAATCGGGACACGCGCAGGTTGTGGTCTTTCTCTGGCAGGGTGATCACCAGACGGAACCTGACGTCCCGCACCACCAGGATGGAGTTCTTCTGGCGCACCGTGATGTACGTGTTGAGGCTGCTGGCCGCCACGTGCTCAAACTGGTACTCCCCGAACGCAGAGATGTCCTTAGGACTGCGCTTGTCACGCGAAGTAGAGTCCAGGGGGGGATAGTGAGCCATGTTGACCTGTGTGAACACAGATAAACACCATTACACACGGCAATATTGCAACAATAACACGTCACATGCTCAAACTGGTACTCCCCAAACGTACTGATGTCCTTAGGACGGCATTTGTCATGTGAATTACAATCGAAGGGGGATAATGAGCCATGTTAACCTGTGTGAACACAGATAAAAACGGCAATATTGTGACAATAACACGTCACAAGCTCAAACTGGTACTCATCAAACGCTGAAATGCCTTCGGGGCTGTGCTTAAGACACAGGTCTGTGTGAAGGAGCCAAGCAGCATGATGCAAAGGGACTGCTAATACCAAGCAGCATGATACCTGAGGACTGTTAATACCAAGCAGCATGATGCAAAGGGACTGCTAATACCAAGCAGCATGATACCTGAGGACTGTTAATACCAAGCAGCATGATGCAAAGGGACTGCTAATACCAAGCAGCATGATACCTGAGGACTGTTAATACCAAGCAGCATGATGCAAAGGGACTGCTAATACCAAGCAGCATGATACCTGAGGACTGTTAATACCAAGCAGCATGATGCAAAGGGACTGCTAATACCAAGCAGCATGATACCTGAGGACTGTTAATACCAAGCAGCATGATACAAGGGGACTGTTAATACCAAGCAGCATGATGCAAAGGGACTGTTAATACCAAGCAGCATGATACCTGAGGACTGTTAATACCAAGCAGCATGATGCAAAGGGACTGCTAATACCAAGCAGCATGATACCTGAGGACTGTTAATACCAAGCAGCATGATGCAAAGGGACTGCTAATACCAAGCAGCATGATACCTGAGGACTGTTAATACCAAGCAGCATGATACAAAGGGACTGCTAATACCAAGCAGCATGATACCTGAGGACTGTTAATACCAAGCAGCATGATGCAAAGGGACTGCTAATACCAAGCAGCATGATACCTGAGGACTGTTAATACCAAGCAGCATGATACCTGAGGACTGTTAATACCAAGCAGCATGATACCTGAGGACTGTTAATACCAAGCAGCATGATGCAAGGGGACTGTTAATACCAAGCAGCATGATACTTGAGCACTGTTAATACCAAGCAGCATGATACAAGGGGACTGTTAATACCAAGCAGCATGATACAAGGGGACTGTTAATACCAAGCAGCATGATACCTGAGGACTGTTAATACCAAGCAGCATGATTCAAGGGAACTGTTAATACCAAGCAGCATGATACCTGAGGACTGTTAATACCAAGCAGCATGATTCAAGGGAACTGTTAATACCAAGCAGCATGATACCTGAGGACTGTTAATACCAAGCAGCATGATACCTGAGGACTGTTAATACCAAGTAGCATGATACCAAGGAGCATGATGCAAGGGGACTGTTAATACCAAGCAGCATGATACAAGGGAACTGTTAATACCAAGGAGCATGATGCAAGGGGACTGTTAATACCAAGCAGCATGATGCAAGGGGACTGTTACTACAGTCACACCAAGCAGTGGTCATTCTGACTCTCAGAATTGCCATCTTACACATTAGCTTTCAGACCAGTGCCTAAAATGCAGGTGAACTCCACATTTCACTTGACGCACAGCTGTACAAAATAATGTTTAAAAATCATGAAGAGACACACTCTTAAAATGCAGGTGAATGGTAGATTTTTTATTAATCTTACTATCTTTTCTAACTAAATACTTACCAACACTCAAAACAATAGCATATCTAGTCACTAACTGGAACCCATACCATAGCAAAAATGAAAGTGGCAAAGGGCCGCAACCCTTAGTCATCCGGAAGGGGGGAGTTATCCCCCAACATCCAGGTGTGCGGTCATTGACCTGACAATGTCATTCTATATTTGTCCACCCAGCATCAGGAGGGAGGAAGGGAGGAGTTATCCCCCTACATCCAGGTGTGCGGTCATATTTCTCCACCCAGCATCAGGAGGAAGGGGGGAGTTATCCCCCTACATCCAGGTGTGCGGTCATTGACCCGACAGTGTCATTCTATATTTCTCCACCCAGCATCAGGAGGGAGGGGGGAGTTATCCCCCTACATCCAGGTGTGCGATCATTGACCTGACAATGTCATTCTATATTTGTCCACTCATCATCAGGAGGAAGGAAGGGGGGAGTTATCCCCCTACATCCAGGTGTGTGGTCATTGACCCGACAGTGTCATTCTATATTTGTCCACCCAGCATCAGGAGGAAGGAAGGGGGGAGTTATCCCCCTACATCCAGGTGTGCGGTCATTGACCTGACAGTGTCATTCTATATTTGTCGATCATCATCAGGAGGAAGGAAGGGGGGAGTTATCCCCCTACATCCAGGTGTGTGGTCATTGACCCGACAGTGTCATTCTATATTTGTCCACCCAGCATCAGGAGGAAGGAAGGGGGGAGTTATCCCCCTACATCCAGGTGTGCGGTCATTGACCTGACAGTGTCATTCTATATTTGTCCACCCAGCATCAGGAGGAAGGAAGGGGGGAGTTATCCCCCTACATCCAGGTGTGTGGTCATTGACCCGACAGTGTCATTCTATATTTGTCCACCCAGCATCAGGAGGAAGGAAGGGGGGAGTTATCCCCCTACATCCAGGTGTGCGGTCATTGACCTGACAGTGTCATTCTATATTTGTCCACCCAGCATCAGGAGGAAGGAAGGGGGGAGTTATCCCCCTACATCCAGGTGTGCGGTCATTGACCTGACAATGTCATTCTATATTTGTCCACCCAGCATCAGGAGGAAGGAAGGGGGGAGTTATCCCCCTACATCCAGGTGTGCGGTCATTGACCTGACAGTGTCATTCTATATTTGTCCACCCAGCATCAGGAGGAAGGGGGGAGTTATCCCCCTACATCCAGGTGCGCGGTCATTGACCTGACAATGTCATTCTATATTTGTCCACCCAGCATCAGGAGGAAGGAAGGGGGGAGTTATCCCCCTACATCCAGGTGTGCGGTCATTGACCTGACAATGTCATTCTATATTTGTCCACCCAGCATCAGGAGGAAGGAAGGGGGGAGTTATCCCCCTACATCCAGGTGTGCGGTCATTAACCTGACAATGTCATTCTATATTTGTCCACCCAGCATCAGGAGGGAGGAAGGGGGGAGTTATCCCCCTACATCCAGGTGTGCGGTCATTGACCTGACAGTGTCATTCTATATTTGTCCACCCAGCATCAGGAGGAGGAAGGGGGGAGTTATCCCCCTACATCCAGGTGTGCGGTCATTGACCTGACAGTGTCATTCTATATTTGTCCACCCAGCATCAGGAGGAAGGGGGGAGTTATCCCCCTACATCCAGGTGTGCGGTCATTGACCTGACAGTGTCATTCTATATTTGTCCACCCAGCATCAGGAGGGAGGAAGGGGGGAGTTATCCCCCTACATCCAGGTGTGCGGTCATTGACCTGACAATGTCATTCTATATTTGTCCACCCAGCATCAGGAGGAAGGAAGGGGGGAGTTATCCCCCTACATCCAGGTGTGCGGTCATTGACCTGACAATGTCATTCTATATTTGTCCACCCAGCATCAGGAGGAAGGAAGGGGGGAGTTATCCCCCTACATCCAGGTGTGCGGTCATTGACCTGACAATGTCATTCTATATTTGTCCACCCAGCATCAGGAGGGAGGAAGGGGGGAGTTATCCCCCTACATCCAGGTGTGCGGTCATTGACCTGACAGTGTCATTCTATATTTGTCCACCCAGCATCAGGAGGAAGGAAGGGGGGAGTTATCCCCCTACATCCAGGTGTGCGGTCATTGACCTGACAGTGTCATTCTATATTTGTCCACCCAGCATCAGGAGGAAGGAAGGGGGGAGTTATCCCCCTACATCCAGGTGTGCGGTCATTGACCTGACAGTGTCATTCTATATTTGTCCACCCAGCATCA
Organism: Phymorhynchus buccinoides; assembly: GCA_017654935.2. Classification (NCBI taxonomy): domain Eukaryota; kingdom Metazoa; phylum Mollusca; class Gastropoda; order Neogastropoda; family Raphitomidae; genus Phymorhynchus; species Phymorhynchus buccinoides. The sequence goes on from JAGGCT020004108.1 coordinate 276,659, forward strand.
GGAGGGAGGAAGGGGGGAGTTATCCCCCTACATCCAGGTGTGCGGTCATTGACCTGACAGTGTCATTCTATATTTGTCCACCCAGCATCAGGAGGGAGGAAGGGGGGAGTTATCCCCCTACATCCAGGTGTGCGGTCATTGACCTGACAGTGTCATTCTATATTTGTCCACCCAGCATCAGGAGGAAGGAAGGGGGGAGTTATCCCCCTACATCCAGGTGTGCGGTCATTGACCTGACAGTGTCATTCTATATTTGTCCACCCAGCATCAGGAGGAAGGAAGGGGGGAGTTATCCCCCTACATCCAGGTGTGTGGTCATTGACCTGACAGTGTCATTCTATATTTGTCCACCCAGCATCAGGAGGGAGGGGGGAGTTATCCCCCTACATCCAGGTGTGCGGTCATTAACCTGACAATGTCATTCTATATTTGTCCACCCAGCATCAGGAGGGAGGAAGGGGGGAGTTATCCCCCTACATCCAGGTGTGCGGTCATTGACCTGACAGTGTCATTCTATATTTGTCCACCCAGCATCAGGAGGAAGGAAGGGGGGAGTTATCCCCCTACATCCAGGTGTGCGGTCATTGACCTGACAGTGTCATTCTATATTTGTCCACCCAGCATCAGGAGGAAGGGGGGAGTTATCCCCCTACATCCAGGTGTGCGGTCATTGACCTGACAGTGTCATTCTATATTTGTCCACCCAGCATCAGGAGGAAGGGGGGAGTTATCCCCCTACATCCAGGTGTGCGGTCATTGACCTGACAGTGTCATTCTATATTTGTCCACCCAGCATCAGGAGGAAGGAAGGGGGGAGTTATCCCCCTACATCCAGGTGCGCGGTCATTGACCTGACAATGTCATTCTATATTTGTCCACCCAGCATCAGGAGGAAGGAAGGGGGGAGTTATCCCCCTACATCCAGGTGTGCGGTCATTGACCTGACAATGTCATTCTATATTTGTCCACCCAGCATCAGGAGGAAGGGGGGAGTTATCCCCCTACATCCAGGTGTGCGGTCATTGACCTGACAATGTCATTCTATATTTGTCCACCCAGCATCAGGAGGAAGGAAGGGGGGAGTTATCCCCCTACATCCAGGTGTGCGGTCATTGACCTGACAATGTCATTCTATATTTGTCCACCCAGCATCAGGAGGAAGGAAGGGGGGAGTTATCCCCCTACATCCAGGTGTGCGGTCATTAACCTGACAATGTCATTCTATATTTGTCCACCCAGCATCAGGAGGGAGGAAGGGGGGAGTTATCCCCCTACATCCAGGTGTGCGGTCATTGACCTGACAGTGTCATTCTATATTTGTCCACCCAGCATCAGGAGGGAGGAAGGGGGGAGTTATCCCCCTACATCCAGGTGTGCGGTCATTGACCTGACAGTGTCATTCTATATTTGTCCACCCAGCATCAGGAGGAAGGGGGGAGTTATCCCCCTACATCCAGGTGTGTGGTCATTGACCTGACAGTGTCATTCTATATTTGTCCACCCAGCATCAGGAGGGAGGAAGGGGGGAGTTATCCCCCTACATCCAGGTGTGCGGTCATTGACCTGACAGTGTCATTCTATATTTGTCCACCCAGCATCAGGAGGAAGGGGGGAGTTATCCCCCTACATCCAGGTGTGCGGTCATTGACCTGACAGTGTCATTCTATATTTGTCCACCCAGCATCAGGAGGGAGGAAGGGGGGAGTTATCCCCCTACATCCAGGTGTGCGGTCATTGACCTGACAGTGTCATTCTATATTTGTCCACCCAGCATCAGGAGGGAGGAAGGGGGGAGTTATCCCCCTACATCCAGGTGTGCGGTCATTGACCTGACAGTGTCATTCTATATTTGTCCACCCAGCATCAGGAGGAAGGGGGGAGTTATCCCCCTACATCCAGGTGTGCGGTCATTGACCTGACAGTGTCATTCTATATTTGTCCACCCAGCATCAGGAGGAAGGAAGGGGGGAGTTATCCCCCTACATCCAGGTGTGCGGTCATTGACCTGACAGTGTCATTCTATATTTGTCCACCCAGCATCAGGAGGGAGGAAGGGGGGAGTTATCCCCCTACATCCAGGTGTGCGGTCATTGACCTGACAGTGTCATTCTATATTTGTCCACCCAGCATCAGGAGGAAGGAAGGGGGGAGTTATCCCCCTACATCCAGGTGTGCGGTCATTGACCTGACAGTGTCATTCTATATTTGTCCACCCAGCATCAGGAGGAAGGGGGGAGTTATCCCCCTACATCCAGGTGTGCGGTCATTGACCTGACAGTGTCATTCTATATTTGTCCACCCAGCATCAGGAGGAAGGGGGGAGTTATCCCCCTACATCCAGGTGTGTGGTCATTGACCTGACAGTGTCATTCTATATTTGTCCACCCAGCATCAGGAGGGAGGAAGGGGGGAGTTATCCCCCTACATCCAGGTGTGCGGTCATTGACCTGACAGTGTCATTCTATATTTGTCCACCCAGCATCAGGAGGAAGGAAGGGGGGAGTTATCCCCCTACATCCAGGTGTGCGGTCATTGACCTGACAGTGTCATTCTATATTTGTCCACCCAGCATCAGGAGGAAGGAAGGGGGGAGTTATCCCCCTACATCCAGGTGTGTGGTCATTGACCTGACAATGTCATTCTATATTTGTCCACCCAGCATCAGGAGGAAGGGGGGAGTTATCCCCCTACATCCAGGTGTGCGGTCATTGACCTGACAGTGTCATTCTATATTTGTCCACCCAGCATCAGGAGGAAGGAAGGGGGGAGTTATCCCCCTACATCCAGGTGTGCGGTCATTGACCTGACAGTGTCATTCTATATTTGTCCACCCAGCATCAGGAGGAAGGGGGGAGTTATCCCCCTACATCCAGGTGTGCGATCATTGACCTGACAGTGTCATTCTATATTTGTCCACCCAGCATCAGGAGGAAGGAAGGGGGGAGTTATCCCCCTACATCCAGGTGTGTGGTCATTGACCTGACAGTGTCATTCTATATTTGTCCACCCAGCATCAGGAGGGAGGAAGGGGGGAGTTATCCCCCTACATCCAGGTGTGTGGTCATTGACCTGACAGTGTCATTCTATATTTGTCCACCCAGCATCAGGAGGAAGGGGGGAGTTATCCCCCCCTACATCCAGGTGTGTGGTCATTGACCTGACAATGTCATTCTATATTTGTCCACCCAGCATCAGGAGGGAGGAAGGGGGGAGTTATCCCCCTACATCCGGGTGTGCGATCATTGACCTGACAGTGTCATTCTGATTTTTACACCCAGCATCAGGAGGGAGGAAAGGGGGAACGCTCAAGTTGTTTTGAGTGTTGGTAAGTATTTAGTTAGAATAGACAGTAAGATTAATACAAATCTACCAATCTATTCTAACCATACTGACCAACACTCAAAACAATAGCAGAATCCCATAGAGGAGGAGGGTGATGCTAAAAGTGAAACAGCACCCAATGGTACAATAATGATGTACATAAACAAACAATAGAGCAACCGATCCAGAATGGGAATGGTGCAATAGTGATGTACATAAACAAACAGTAGAGCAACCGATCCAGAAGAGGAATGGTGCAATAGTGATGTGCATAAACAAACAGTAGAGCAACCGATCCAGAAGAGGAATGGTGCAATAGTGATGTGCATAAACAAACAGTAGAGCAACCGATCCAGAAGAGGAATGGTACAATAGTGATGTATTATACAAACAGTAGAGCAACCAATCCAGAAGAGGAATGGTGCAATAGTGATGTATTAAATAAACAGTAGAGCAACCGATCCAGAAGAGGAATGGTGCAATAATGATGTATTATACAAACAGTAGAGCAACCGATCCAGAAGAGGAATGGTACAATAGTGATGTACATATACAAACAGTAGAGCAACCGATCCAGAAGAGGAATGGTGCAATAGTGATGTATTATACAAACAGTAGAGCAACCGATCCAGAAGAGGAATGGTACAATAGTGATGTACATAAACAAACAGTAGAGCAACCGATCCAGAAGAAGAATGGTGCAATAATGATGTACATATACAAACAGTAGAGCAACCGATCCAGAAGAGAAATGGTACAATAGTGATGTATTATACAAACAGTAGAGCAACCGATCCAGAAGAGGAATGGTGCAATAGTGATGTATTAAACAAACAGTAGAGCAACCGATCCAGAAGAGGAATGGTGCAATAGTGATGTACATATACAAACAGTAGAGCAACCGATCCAGAAGAGGAATGGTGCAATAGTGATGTACATAAACAAACAGTAGAGCAACCGATCCAGAAGAGGAATGGTGCAATAGTGATGTACATAAACAAACAGTAGAGCAACCGATCCAGAAGAGGAATGGTACAATAGTGATGTACATAAACAAACAGTAGAGCAACCGATCCAGAAGAGGAATGGTGCAATAGTGATGTACATAAACAAACAGTAGAGCAACCGATCCAGAAGAGGAATGGTGCAATAGTGATGTACATAAACAAACAGTAGAGCAACCGATCCAGAAGAGGAATGGTACAATAGTGATGTACATATACAAACAGTAGAGCAACCGATCCAGAAGAGGAATGGTGCAATAATGATGTATTATACAAACAGTAGAGCAACCGATCCAGAAGAGGAATGGTACAATAGTGATGTATTATACAAACAGTAGAGCAACCGATCCAGAAGAGGAATGGTACAATAGTGATGTATTATACAAACAGTAGAGCAACCGATCCAGAAGAGGAATGGTGCAATAGTGATGTATTATACAAACAGTAGAGCAACCGATCCAGAAGAGGAATGGTACAATAGTGATGTATTATACAAACAGTAGAGCAACCGATCCAGAAGAGGAATGGTGCAATAGTGATGTACATATACAAACAGTAGAGCAACCGATCCAGAAGAGGAATGGTGCAATAGTGATGTACATAAACAAACAGTAGAGCAACCGATCCAGAAGAGGAATGGTACAATAGTGATGTATTAAACAAACAGTAGAGCAACCGATCCAGAAGAGGAATGGTACAATAGTGATGTATTATACAAACAGTAGAGCAACCGATCCAGAAGAGGAATGGTGCAATAGTGATGTATTAAACAAAAAGTAGAGCAACCAATCCAGAAGAGGAATGGTACAATAGTGATGTATTATACAAACAGTAGAGCAACCGATCCAGAAGAGGAATGGTACAATAGTGATGTATTAAACAAACAGTAGAGCAACCGATCCAGAAGAGGAATGGTGCAATAATGATGTATTATACAAACAGTAGAGCAACCGATCCAGAAGAGGAATGGCACAATAGTGATGTACATAAACAAACAGTAGAGCAACCGATCCAGAAGAGGAATGGTGCAATAGTGATGTATTATACAAACAGTAGAGCAACCGATCCAGAAGAGGAATGGTACAATAGTGATGTATTATACAAACAGTAGAGCAACCGATCCAGAAGAGGAATGGTGCAATAGTGATGTACATAAACAAACAGTAGAGCAACCGATCCAGAGGAATGGTGCAATAGTGATGTATTATACAAACAGTAGAGCAACCGATCCAGAAGAGGAATGGTGCAATAATGATGTATTATACAAACAGTAGAGCAACCGATCCAGAAGAGGAATGGTACAATAGTGATGTATTATACAAACAGCAGAGCAACCGATTCAGAAGAGGAATGGTGCAATAATGATGTATTATACAAACAGTAGAGCAACCGATCCAGAAGAGGAATGGTACAATAGTGATGTACATATACAAACAGTAGAGCAACCGATCCAGAAGAGGAATGGTGCAATAGTGATGTATTATACAAACAGTAAAGCAACCGATCCAGAAGAGGAATGGTACAATAGTGATGTATTATACAAACAGTAGAGCAACCGATCCAGAAGAGGAATGGTACAATAATGATGCATTATACAAACAGCAGAGCAACCGATTCAGAAGAGGAATGGTGCAATAATGATGTATTATACAAACAGTAGAGCAACCGATCCAGAAGAGGAATGGTGCAATAGTGATGTATTATACAAACAGTAGAGCAACCGATCCAGAAGAGGAATGGTGCTCCCAATAAACCTGTAAATACATTTTCCCTGTAGATCATGAAACATGATATCCCAAAGAAAAGTCAAACAGGTAACTTACATCAGAGAAACAGGAGTCTGAGTGACCACGATCCGCCTGATGGAGAAGGAGACATCGGAGCGTTTAGTAGCCACATCTCTGAGGTAGAAGTGCAGGAAGGTGTTCTGTGCTCCCCAGAAGGACGCTTCCATCACTTTGGGGAGAGGGACCCCCCTGACCAGAGCCAAGGATGAACTGATAGGACGCAACCCATGCGCCCTAATAGGATTTTCCGGAAGTTTTAAGAGAAGCCTTAGTATAGGCTAACTTAATGACATCCAAGATGCAGCAAGAGACAGGCGACTTAGTAACATCCCTATCATACTTCCCTGTCACAGGTCACTTTATAATGAGTGGATACTATTTAACTTTTCTCTTGTTTATTTTCAAGGCTAGTTCTCTCCTGTCACGAAGTGGATATTAGGTTTTGTTTATTAAGCTTTCCCGCTACTATGTTAATCCTTTCTCTTTCTTAGTTTCAAGTTTCCTATACGAAATCCGTTTCTGCTTGTTTGGATTAGGTGTTTGGGCAGTTTCTGAAATTGTGGACTTTGTTTCACATCACGCCATTTCAACTTAGTTTTCATTGGTCTAGGGTAGCTCCAATCAGAATCAGTCCTTTGAACTGCAGAGCCATATTTAAGGTGTAGTTGGTTGGAAAAAAATTTGTCGTCTGCTTATTTTGTTGTCCGTTGCGCAGAGGGAAACTTTCGATTCTTTCTTCCTCTGTGCTTTATACAAGATTTCGTTTCTAGCTAACCGGTCGAAGGAAGCTGTAGTTTCACCCCAAACTCCAAGAAAAGCCATGCTGTCTGCCTGAACTGTAGACGAGTCAGGAGAGCTGTCAGACGAGGGACCCTCTTTGCTGCGTTTCTGGACGGAGAGCCTAGCTGTTGGTAGACCAGTTTCGGGAAGCTGTGACGTACGCCATTGGTCAGGAGATGGCTAGGTGCGTCTTGTTAATTAATTTCGGCACTCGGTTAGGATTTGGGGCTAAGTTTAATTGTCACGGGAAGAGCAGAGGCGGTAGTGAGTTTTTCTTGGTGATAGGGTGTGATAGGAGTAAGGTGTGTCAGAGTAGGCATAGAAGAAAAACAAAACAATGACAGGAGTCATTTCCTAGGGACAAAGGTTGGTTAAAAACTTACTAGTTGTGTTTAGGGAAATTGTCAGTTTAGGGGAGGAAATGTTGTGTAAATGTAGTCGGTTTGCCGAACCGAATTTTCAGGTTGACGCTGTGATATGTGCATAGTTAAGTTTAAGGTGTGAATGTGTAAATATATTATTTTAAATGTTTCTAAATTAAATGAATGAATGTGTAAACACATGACACCACAACAACGCCACAGTAGGCAGGGGACAGATTTTGTGGGGTGGAATAAGTCGACTCGATTAAAAAGACAGTAGCCGAGTCGTCAATGTAGGTTTCCATATGTCCTAGTGTGGGGCTGGGGATGTGTTGTAGGCTAAGTAAAAATTTCATGTTGTGTTGTTCGTTACTAATTCATGAGCCAAGTCCAACCATGAATTAAGTCCCACTTCGCACGCATTCACACGGGCGTAATATTGGGTATTGCAGTAACTGTTCCAAGTTAGGCCAGAGGTTGGTACACACCGGGCTACACACCTAAAACAAATTAAACCTGTTTGGAATAAGCAGAGCTGCTGAGTAATTGTCGGCACAGGTTTAAATAATTGAATGAAGTGTTAATGTGTAACCAGAGAGAGATAGGCCTAGAGATTTTAAATGGTACATTTTAGTTGGTGTTGTTTTAATGCAGTTGGTTTTGCTCTGTTATATGTTACCGGAGGGCAGAGATAGGATTTGAGTTGTTAGTTTGCAGCTTGTGCTGCACGAGAATTGTGGGTTCGTGTCATTTGGAGACAGACTGTGTTTCTGTGATTGGGAAGGGACAAGCTGGAAGCTCCAAGGCTAGTTATTTTTAGGTCACGTCTGTGCGTTAGTGCATTTAAGTGTAGTTAAGTGAACAGTAATTGGGATGTGTTTATTTAAGTGATACAGTGGTGTACGGCTATGCAGAAATAAAGGGGGAGTTTCGAAGATTAGTTTAATAGGGACATAGGGTTAAAACAGTTTTATTTTAATTTTATTTTATTTGTTTTAAACAGGCTCTCAGTTGGGACGCCAGCTGCTTAACTTGTAAAGGGCTGCGAGTCTGAGGTGGAGTGACGCCGTTGGTGCTGTCCTTAGTTCATGGAAGAACTACACTGCGAGGAGTGTGAAGAAGTCATCACACTACAGACCCCTTTCCTTTCTTCAACTAACTTAAGGCATAGTGCAGTTGTGCCAGTCATTAAACCAGACTAACTTTAAGTTGTCGCCACAGCGATAACTTGTGTGAGGGATTTGATAAAGTGTGGGGTATTTCCCTACATTTGACTCGGAGTGAAGTGACATAGTAATAGTAGATGTGGGGTGTTTTCCCTACATCTGACTCGGAGTGAAGTGACGTAGTAATAGTAGATGTGGGGTGTTTTCCCTACACCTGACTCGGAGTGAAGTGACATAGTAATAGTAGATGTGGGGTGTTTTCCCTACATTTGACTCGGAGTGAAATGACGTAGTAATAGTAGATGTGGGGTGTTTTCCCTACACCTGACTCGGAGTGAAGTGACGTAGTAATAGTAGATGTGGGGTGTTTTCCCTACATCTGACTCGGAGTGAAGTGACGTAGTAATAGTAGATGTGGGGTGTTTTCCCTACATCTGACTCGGAGTGAAGTGACATAGTAATAGTAGATGTGGGGTGTTTTCCCTACATCTGACTCGGAGTGAAGTGACGTAGTAATAGTAGATGTGGGGTGTTTTCCCTACATCTGACTCGGAGTGAAGTGACATAGTAATAGTAGATGTGGGGTGTTTTCCCTACATTTGACTCGGAGTGAAGTGACATAGTAATAGTAGATGTGGGGTGTTTTCCCTACATTAGACTCGGAGTGAAGTGACGTAGTAATAGTAGATGTGGGGTGTTTTCCCTACATTTGACTCGGAGTGAAGTGACGTAGTAATAGTAGATGTGGGGTGTTTTCCCTACATTTGACTCGGAGTGAAGTGACGTAGTAATAGTAGATGTGGGGTGTTTTCCCTACATTAGACTCGGAGTGAAGTGACGTAGTAATAGTAGATGTGGGGTGTTTTCCCTACATTTGACTCGGAGTGAAGTGACGTAGTAATAGTAGATGTGGGGTGTTTTCCCTACATTTGACTCGGAGTGAAGTGACGTAGTAATAGTAGATGTGGGGTGTTTTCCCTACATTTGACTCGGAGTGAAGTGACGTAGTAATAGTAGATGTGGGGTGTTTTCCCTACATTAGACTCGGAGTGAAGTGACGTAGTAATAGTAGATGTGGGGTGTTTTCCCTACATTTGACTCGGAGTGAAGTGACGTAGTAATAGTAGATGTGGGGTGTTTTCCCTACATTAGACTCGGAGTGAAGTGACGTAGTAATAGTAGATGTGGGGTGTTTTCCCTACATTTGACTCGGAGTGAAGTGACGTAGTAATAGTAGATGTGGGGTGTTTTCCCTACATTAGACTCGGAGTGAAGTGACGTAGTAATAGTAGATGTGGGGTGTTTTCCCTACATTTGACTCGGAGTGAAGTGACGTAGTAATAGTAGATGTGGGGTGTTTTCCCTACATTTGACTCGGAGTGAAGTGACGTAGTAATAGTAGATGTGGGGTGTTTTCCCTACATTAGACTCGGAGTGAAGTGACGTAGTAATAGTAGATGTGGGGTGTTTTCCCTACATTTGACTCGGAGTGAAGTGACGTAGTAATAGTAGATGTGGGGTGTTTTCCCTACATTTGACTCGGAGTGAAGTGACGTAGTAATAGTAGATGTGGGGTGTTTTCCCTACATTTGACTCGGAGTGAAGTGACGTAGTAATAGTAGATGTGGGGTGTTTTCCCTACATTTGACTCGGAGTGAAGTGACGTAGTAATAGTAGATGTGGGGTGTTTTCCCTACATCTGACTCGGAGTGAAGTGACGTAGTAATAGTAGATGTGGGGTGTTTTCCCTACATCTGACTCGGAGTGAAGTGACGTAGTAATAGTAGATGTGGGGTGTTTTCCCTACATCTGACTCGGAGTGAAGTGACGTAGTAATAGTAGATGTGGGGTGTTTTCCCTACATTTGACTCGGAGTGAAGTGACATAGTAATAGTAGATGTGGGGTGTTTTCCCTACACCTTATTAATAGTCTAATTGGGACGGTGTTCTGTTAGTGAGTTATTGCCCTTGTACAGTGACAGGCAAAGTAGCTTGTTCACTGCAAGGACTATAACCAGCTGGATTTGACGTTTGCTTGAACAAGCCTCATTTTGTTGTGGTCGTTTACCAGTGAGGTTGTTGTTAAGTTGGGGTCAGCCATTTGCAGTGTTGGTTTTTAGTGCACACATTTTGGTGTACTTTTAGGGATATCTTTGGGCGTTGGTACTTGTTCACTCTTGTGGGGTGGATGAGTGATTACTAGTGTTAAGCACTCATCTTTATTTAGTTATATTAGGTTTATTTACTTTGGGTGAAGGGAGATTATTTTTTGTTGTGCAGTTAGGATTTAATTGTAAATTATAATAGTTGGTGGGAGCTTTAGTTGAAAGACAGATCGTTACTGTTTAACACCTTTGTGTGTGATCTGGTCTTTAACTATACTTCAATCATCTGTTCTTTCTAAATAAATTTAATTGTAATTATAATAGTTGGTGGGAGTTTTAGTTGGAAAGACAGATCATTAGTTTTAACACCTTTGTGTGTGATCTGGTCTTTAACTATACTTCAACCATCTGTTCTTTCTAAATATATTTAATTGTAATTAATAGTTGACAGGGGTTTAGCTGGGTAGGTGGGTCACTGCATTAGTTTGGTGATTTGTTTGGCACCATTGTATGTGATCTGGCCTTGAGCTATTCCTGGGTCATCTATTCTGTTTTGATGTTGATATAATAAGTTAAAGGGAGGGAAGTCAGTTTTTCTTAAAAGTAATAATTTTGTAAGCCTTCAGCTGTTGTTTCCCTTTCTTAGTTTCTTTTGATTCAACGTTTATTTTTTTTGAATGGGTTATTAAGTGGAGGTTGTATCATATTATTATTGGGACATTATTATTGGTGGGTAACATTTGTAACGGGACATTGTTTATTTAGTGTGTTAAATTGCCTGGGGTTTGTTATTTGGCGGTTTAATTGTGTGAAAGAAATATTATTGATTTGATTTTAAATAAATTGCTTTGTTGCTTTTACGCCTACTTGAAATCATTGTGTCTGTGTTGTTGGGGTGTTAGCTAGAGTGGGTTTACTTTATTTTCATTGTACACACCCTTCTGGTTCGTGACAATCCCATTGATAGAGATAAAAAAGGCGACGTTTAGAGCCTGGAAAAGATGGCGTGCTAGACAAAATAAGCCTTCAATGCATGGACAGGACAGAGAAAAAACTTGTCCGATCCTAGGACAAACCTTAGTAAGTAGCTTCAAAGAGAGTTTGTGGAGAGGCTCACAACATTCTCTGAAGAAGTCGAGTACCAAGAAAACGTCCCACTGCGGAAAACGCACAGTTCTAGAGGGAGTTTAAAACCGAACGGCGTAATGAGAAGAGAGACTTGAACAGTGGATAAGTTCTCAGTATATCTAACTCCTAGAGTCAAAGAAAAGGTATTGACCAAAACATTAAACGAACTGCACCGTCGAAGGACGGAGAGGATCTATCTTGCGAGACTTGCAGAACGCAAAACACGTCTGCCATCTGGCTTGACGATTTTAAATCACGTCTGCCATCTGGCTTGACGATTTTAAATCACGTCTGCCATCTGGCATGACGATTTTAAATCACATCTGCCATCTGGCTTGACGATTTTAAATCACGTCTGCCATCTGGCTTGACGATTTTAAATCACGTCTGCCATCTGGCTTGACGATTTTAAAACACGTCTGCCATCTGGCTTGACGATTTAAAATCACGTCTGCCATCTGGCTTGACGATTTTAAATCACGTCTGCCATCTGGCTTGACGATTTTAAATCATGTCTGCCATCTGGCTTGACGATTTTAAATCACGTCTGCCATCTGGCTTGACGATTTTAAATCACGTCTGCCATCTGGCTTGACGATTTTAAATCACGTCTGCCATCTGGCTTGACGATTTTAAATCACGTCTGCCATCTGGCTTGACGATTTTAAATCACGTCTGCCATCTGGCTTGACGATTTTAAATCACGTCTGCCATCTGGCTTGACGATTTTAAATCACGTCTGCCATCTGGCTTGACGATTTTAAAACACGTCTGCCATCTGGCTTGACGATTTTAAAACACGTCTGCTTGACGATTTTAAATCGGGAGGACATAAAACATAAATCTCTCGCGACTGGCCGCACACCTGGATGTAGGGGGGATAACTCCCCCCTTCCTTCCTCCTGATGCTGGGTGGACAAATATAGAATGACACTGTCAGGTCAATGACCGGCCGCACACCTGGATGTAGGGGGATAACTCCCCCCTTCCTTCCTCCTGATGCTGGGTGGACAAATATAGAATGACACTGTCAGGTCAATGACCACACACCTGGATGTAGGGGGATAACTCCCCCCTTCCTCCCTCCTGATGCTGGGTGGACAAATATAGAATGACATTGTCAGGTCAATGATCGCACACCTGGATGTAGGGGGATAACTCCCCCCTTCCTTCCTCCTGATGCTGGGTGGACAAATATAGAATGACACTGTCAGGTCAATGATCGCACACCTGGATGTAGGGGGATAACTCCCCCCTTCCTTCCTCCTGATGCTGGGTGGACAAATATAGAATGACACTTGTCAGGTCAATGATCGCACACCTGGATGTAGGGGGATAACTCCCCCCTTCCTTCCTCCTGATGCTGGGTGGACAAAAATAGAATGACACTGTCAGGTCAATGACCGCACACCTGGATGTAGGGGGATAACTCCCCCCTTCCTCCTGATGCTGGGTGGACAAATATAGAATGACACTGTCAGGTCAATGACCACACACCTGGATGTAGGGGGATAACTCCCCCCTTCCTTCCTCCTGATGCTGGGTGGACAAATATAGAATGACACTGTCAGGTCAATGACCGCACACCTGGATGTAGGGGGATAACTCCCCCCTTCCTCCCTCCTGATGCTGGGTGGACAAATATAGAATGACACTGTCAGGTCAATGACCGCACACCTGGATGTAGGGGGATAACTCCCCCCTTCCTTCCTCCTGATGCTGGGTGGACAAATATAGAATGACATTGTCAGGTCAATGACCGCACACCTGGATGTAGGGGGATAACTCCCCCCTTCCTTCCTCCTGATGCTGGGTGGACAAAAATAGAATGACACTGTCGGGTCAATGATCGCACACCTGGATGTAGGGGGATAACTCCCCCCTTCCTCCTGATGCTGGGTGGACAAATATAGAATGACACTGTCGGGTCAATGATCGCACACCTGGATGTAGGGGGATAACTCCCCCCTTCCTCCTGATGCTGGGTGGACAAATATAGAATGACACTGTCAGGTCAATGACCGCACACCTGGATGTAGGGGGATAACTCCCCCCTTCCTCCCTCCTGATGCTGGGTGGACAAATATAGAATGACACTGTCAGGTTAATGACCGCACACCTGGATGTAGGGGGATAACTCCCCCCTTCCTTCCTCCTGATGCTGGGTGGACAAATATAGAATGACACTGTCGGGTCAATGATCGCACACCTGGATGTAGGGGGATAACTCCCCCCTTCCTTCCTCCTGATGCTGGGTGGACAAATATAGAATGACACTGTCGGGTCAATGACCGCACACCTGGATGTAGGGGGATAACTCCCCCCTTCCTCCTCCTGATGCTGGGTGGACAAATATAGAATGACATTGTCAGGTCAATGATCGCACACCTGGATGTAGGGGGATAACTCCCCCCTTCCTCCTCCTGATGCTGGGTGGACAAATATAGAATGACACTGTCAGGTCAATGACCGCACACCTGGATGTAGGGGGATAACTCCCCCCTTCCTCCCTCCTGATGCTGGGTGGACAAATATAGAATGACACTGTCAGGTCAATGACCGCACACCTGGATGTAGGGGGATAACTCCCCCCTTCCTTCCTCCTGATGCTGGGTGGACAAATATAGAATGACACTGTCGGGTCAATGATCGCACACCTGGATGTAGGGGGATAACTCCCCCCTTCCTCCTGATGCTGGGTGGACAAATATAGAATGACACTGTCGGGTCAATGACCGCACACCTGGATGTAGGGGGATAACTCCCCCCTTCCTTCCTCCTGATGCTGGGTGGACAAATATAGAATGACACTGTCGGGTCAATGATCGCACACCTGGATGTAGGGGGATAACTCCCCCCTTCCTCCTGATGCTGGGTGGACAAATATAGAATGACACTGTCGGGTCAATGACCGCACACCTGGATGTAGGGGGATAACTCCCCCCTTCCTTCCTCCTGATGCTGGGTGGACAAATATAGAATGACATTGTCAGGTCAATGACCGCACACCTGGATGTAGGGGGATAACTCCCCCCTTCCTTCCTCCTGATGCTGGGTGGACAAATATAGAATGACACTGTCAGGTCAATGACCGCACACCTGGATGTAGGGG
>JAGGCT020004108.1:296423-317637 GCA_017654935.2 Phymorhynchus buccinoides
TCGCTAATAATCAAGCAAAAAAAATTTCCCTGCCGAACTTTTTCTTTCTTATGTATGATCAAAACTCGGATATAAGAAACTCGCTTATAAGAAAACTCGTTTATAATCAAGCAAATTCCTTCTCCCATCCGCGATGCTAACTTATATAAGAAAATGATGTCATACAAGGAGTTGGTTTGCAGTTCATTTTCTTATAAGCAATTTCTATTTTTCTTATAAGGGAATTGCCATTGACAACATTTCCTTAAAAGTGAGTTGGACCTGAACTGTTCCAAAAAGGAAAAATAAGTTTATGTCAGACCAGTTGCCTCACAGTCTAATCAGTACAGGCACTTGATTGCAAGACTAATTGAGTTCTTTTTGTTCCTTTATTTCATACTTTCCTTCAGTATTCTGTGCAAAATAAATGTTGAGCAGAAGAAAAAAAAATATGAGTGCCTGTAGTTTTGTGTTGGTCGTAGTGAGACTGTCCATCCTTTTATTTCCAGCAGCAATGGCAGAGAGGAAAAGGCAATCCACAAATAACTGAATATGTGGACACAAATCCACATAAACAAAAGCCAACGATTGATGAACAGCTGCAGGACCCCCTCTCCATGGGTGGACAGTAAATGGTAATATTGCAGGACAAGAAAGTCAATAGATGTGGTTTGCCTGTAACATGATCTACATATGACTTACACACATCCACATAAACAAAAGCCAACGATCGATGAAAAGCTGCAGGACCCCCTCTCCATGGGTGGACAGTAAATGGTAATATTGCAGGACAAGAAAGTCAATAGATGTGGTTTGCCTGTAACATGATCTACACATGACTTACACACATCCACATAAACAAAAGCCAACGATTGATGAACAGCTGCAGGATCCCCTCTCCATGGGTGGACAGTAAATGGTAATATTGCAGGACAAGAAAGTCAATAGATGTGGTTTGCCTGTAACATGATCTACACATGACTTACACACATCCACATAAACAAAAGCCAACGATTGATGAACAGCTGCAGGATCCCCTCTCCATGGGTGGACAGTAAATGGTAATATTGCAGGACAAGAAAGTCAATAGATGTGGTTTGCCTGTAACATGATCTACACATGACTTACACACATCCACATAAACAAAAGCCAACGATTGATGAACAGCTGCAGGACCCCCTCTCCATGGGTGGACAGTAAATGGTAATATTGCAGGACAAGAAAGTCAATAGATGTGGTTTGCCTGTAACATGATCTACACATGACTTACACACATCCACATAAACAAAAGCCAACGATCGATGAACAGCTGCAGGACCCCCTCTCCATGGGTGGACAGTAAATGGTAATATTTCAGGACAAGAAAGGGGAAGAGGTACGCATTCGATAACAGTAAAAAGACAAAAAAGCTCGTTAGTTGAGTGGTTGTAGGCACCTTTAAATCTTCTTTTTAGTAGATTTTGATTTTATGATGTAAAACATGCACCAAATTAGTGGAGAACAAAATTCTCTTCATTTTGTTATTGTCTTTTTCTCTCTCTTTTCCTTTTCCCTTTTCCCCCATTCAACTTGGTTATAAAAAAAACCCACTTCAAAATGCTTTCTTATATCCGATTTTCATATGATGTAAAATATGAGTCATAAGTCACAAGTTTCTTTATTGTCCATTGGCATTGTACAAACGCACAAGGAAAATTGTCTTCCACCGTGTAAAATCAGTTATATACATCCAAATTAAAATATTAATTACAAATATGAAACAGAAATTTACATTTAAACAAATATTTTACTCTCACACCACAACCAATCATTGATCTGCTCACCGCTATCTTTCTCACTCATCATGCAACTCACCACCACTTCTGCCTTCATTTTTGTTTTTAAATTTCTGTTCTTTTCTTTCTTTTCCTTCTTTCTTTGGCCTTTTTTCCAGGCACCAAATTAGGTCAAAGGATTTTCTCTTCATCTTATGTTTCTGGGGGGTTTTCCAGGCACCAAATTAGGTCAAAGGATTTTCTCTTCATCTTATGTTTCTGGGGGGTTTTCCAGGCACCAAATTAGGTCAAAGGATTTTCTCTTCATCTTATGTTTCTGGGGGGTTTTCCAGGCACCAAATTAGGTCAAAGGATTTTCTCTTCATCTTATGTTTCTGGGGGGTTTTCCAGGCACCAAATTAGGTCAAAGGATTTTCTCTTCATCTTATGTTTCTGGGGGGAGTTTCGGATACAAGGCACCAAAAATTAGGTCAAAGGATTTTCTCTTCATCTTATGTTTCTGGGGGGTTTTCCAGGCACCAAAATAGGTCCCAAAGGATTTTCTCTTCACATAATTCTGAAAGACTTATGTTTCTGCAACTTTTTGGGGGGGGTTCCTTTTTCCCATTCAATTCGGTTATAAGAAAAAAACCTTCAAAATGTTTTCGTAAATCCGAGTTTCGGATACAAGAAAACAAAAAAATATCTCCCTTCAATTTTCTTAAAACCGAGTTTTGCTGTAGAATGTCAACATTAAAATCAGCTCCCAACAAGGGTAAAAAGACATAATTCTGAAAGACATCACTGTCAAATGCAACTACTATGTCAACACTGAAATCAGCTCCCAACAGACAAAGACATCACTGTCAAATGCAACTACTATGTCAACACGACAAGACATGATTCTGAAAGACATCACTGTCAAATGCAACTACTATGTCAACACTGAAATCAGCGATTCTGAAAGACATCACTGTCAAATGCAACTACTATGTCAACACTGAAATCAGCTCCCAACTGAAAGACATCACTGTCAAATGCAACTACTATGTCAACACTGAAATCAGCTCCCATTCTGAAAGACATCACTGTCAAATGCAACTACTATGTCAACACTGAAATCAGCTCCCAACAGACAAAGACATCACTGTCAAATGCAACTACAATGTCAACACAACAAGACATGATTCTGAAAGACATCACTGTCAAATGCAACTACTATGTCAACACTGAAATCAGCGATTCTGAAAGACATCACTGTCAAATGCAACTACTATGTCAACACTGAAATCAGCTCCCAACAGACAAAGACATCACAGACAAAGACATCACTGTCAAATGCAACTACAATGTCAACACAACAAGACATGATTCTGAGAGACATCACTGTCAAATGAATAAAAGTCACACTGAGCAGAAAAGGCAAAACCTCTGCCAGCCATCCTACTCCTCTGAAATGTGTAAATCTTCTGACAATTCTGATGCCTGACAGATAGCTACTAGAAAAAAACAGACAGACAGACGTCCTTGCGTGACCACTGATGTCGATGGTGATTCTGATGTCCACATTCAGATACTTGGGCTACAAGGCATAGAACACAGTCCTGACAGACAGACAGACTGACGTCCTTGCGTGATGTTGATGGTGATCCTGATGTCCACATTCAGGTACTTAGGCTGTACGGCATAGGACACGGTCCTGACAGACAGACAGACAGAAAGAAAGACTGACGTCCTTGCGTGATGTCGATGGTGATCCTGATGTCCACATTCAGGTACATGAGCTGCACGGCATAGGACACGGTCCTGACAGACAGACAGACAGAAAGAAAGACTGACGTCCTTGCGTGATGTCAATGGTGATCCTGATGTCCACATTGAGGTACTTGGGCTGCACGGCATAGGACACGGTCCTGACAGACAGACAAGAAAGACTGACGTCCTTGCGTGATGTCAATGGTGATCCTGATGTCCACATTGAGGTACTTGGGCTGCACGGCATAGAACACGGTCCTGACAGACAGACAGACAGACAGACAGACAGAAAGACAGACTGACGTCCTTGCGTGATGTCGATGGTGATCCTGATGTCCACATTGAGGTACTTGGGCTGCACGGCATAGAACACGGTCCTGACAGACAGAAAGAAAGACTGACGTCCTTGCGTGATGTCGATGGTGATCCTGATGTCCACATTCAGGTACTTGAGCTGCACGGCATAGGACACGGTCCTGACAGACAGAAAGAAAGACTGACGTCCTTGCGTGATGTCGATGGTGATCCTGATGTCCACATTGAGGTACTTGGGCTGTACGGCATAGAACACGGTCCTGACCGACAGAGAGACACAGAAAGCAGACGTCCGTTGCGTGATGGGTCCATGGTGATCCTGATGTCCACATTGTCTGTACTTGGGCTGGTTGGGCATAGGACACGGTCCTGACAGACAGACTGCAACAACAACAATATTAACAATGACCAGGCAGTACTCTGAGTCGACCTGCATCAGTCTGTAGCACTGGTGGCTGATGGTCCACATTCAGGTACTTAGAGCTGTACGACATAGGACACGGAGAAAGACTGACAGAGAGAGGCAGACAGGCAGAAAGAAAGACTGACGTCCAGACGTGACCTGTGGCTGATCCTGCACTCCACATTCAGGGGGTTGGGCTGTACGGCATAGGTCACGGTCCTGACAGACAGAAACAAAGTCTGACGTCCTTGCGTGATGTCACACTTGTTCCTGATGTCCACATTCAGGTACATGAGCTGCACGGCATCAGGACACGGTCCTGACAGACAGAAAGAAAGACTGACGTCCTTGCGTGACTGTCGATGGTGATCCTGATGTCCACATTCAGGTACTGAGCTGCACGGCATAGGACACGGTCCTCATCACACAGACAGTGCCTGAAAGACTGACGTCCTTGCGTGATGTCGATGGTGATCCTGATGTCCACATTGAGGTACTTGGGCTGTACGGCATAGGACACGGTCCTGACAGACAGACAGACAGAAAGTCAGTGACGTCCTTGCGTGATGTCGATGGTGATCCTGATGTCCACATTCAGGTACATCTGCTGCACGGCATAGGACACGGTCATCATCACATCACACAGAAAGAAAGACTGACGTCCTTGCGTGATGTCACTGGTTACCTGTGTCCACATTGAGGTACTTGACATGCACGGCATAGGACACGGTCCTCATCATCAGAAAGAAAGACTGACGTCATTGCGTGATGTCGATGCCTGAATCCTGATGTCCACACTTTTTACTGTGACTGTTACACCGAGATCACGGTCATCATCATCATCACAGACAGAATCATCACCACCAGACATCGTCATTGCGTGATGTCGATGGTGATCCTGATGTCCACATTGAGGTACTTGGGCTGTACGGCATAGAACACGGTCCTGCCCGGCAGTAGAGCCACAGGGTCGTCAGACAGTCCGTCTGAGAGGTTGGGTCCAGGCAGTACTCCGAGTGACCTGAATCTGTCTGTAGCACTGGTGGCCGTTGGTTACTGTGCCAAGGAAGTACTCCTGACACCGCGCACACTGCAACAACAACACCATATTCACAATAACCAGGCAGTACTCTGAGTCGACCTGCATCAGTGCTGAAGCACTGGTCACCTTGGTGGACAGACAGACAGACAGAGAGACAGACAGACATCTGGCACAGAGAAAGACTGACAGAGAAAGGCAGACAGGCAGAGAGAAAGACTGACAGACAGACTGACCTGTAGCTGCCAGCACCCACACCAGGGGGTTCTTTTTCACAGTTGGTCTCCGTGTTGTTCTGTCACACTTGTTACACACACAGTCTGTGCCTGAATCCTTGTCACACTTGTTACTGTGACCGTTACACTGACATCTGTAACACATCATCATCACCATCATCATCATCATCATCATCACAGTCAGTGCCTGAATCCTTGTCACACTTGTTACTGTGACCGTTACACTGACATCTGTGACACATCATCATCATCATCATCATCATCATCATCATCATCATCATCATCACATCATCATCAGTGCCTGAATCCTTGTCACACTTGTTACTGTGACCGTTACACTGACATCTGTAACACATCATCATCATCATCCATCATCATCATCATCACCACATCATCAGTCAGTGCCTGAATCCTTGTCACACTTGTTACTGTGACCGTTACACTGACATCTGTGACACATCATCATCACCATCATCACCATCACACAGTCAGTGCCTGAATCCTTGTCACACTTGTTACTGTGACCGTTACACTGACATCTGTGACACATCATCATCATCATCATCATCACCATCATCACACAGTCAGTGCCTGAATGCTTGTCACACTTTTTACTGTGACCGTTACACTGACATCTGCAACACATCATCATCATCACCATCATCATCATCATCATCACCATCACCATCATCATCACACAGTCAGTGCCTGAATCCTTGTCACACTTTTTACTGTGACCGTTACACTGACATCTGTAACACATCATCATCATCACCATCACCATTTTGATCACCATCATCATCATCATCACACAGTGCCTGAATCCTTGTCACACTTTTTACTGTGACCGTTACACTGACATCTGTAACACATCATCATCATCATCACAACATTCATCATCATCACCATCACCATCACCACCATCATCACACAGTCAGTGCTTGAATCCTTGTCACACTTGTTACTGTGACCGTTACACTGACATCTGTTGCGCACAACATCATCATGTTTGATCACCAACAATCATCACAATCATCATCAGGTATTCAGGACACAACTATCAATAGATCAGTGCTTGACAAATCCTTGTCACACTTGTTACTGTGACCGTTACACTGACATTTGAAACACATCATCATCATCACCAAGTCCAAAGTACCAGGTATTTGATCATCACATCATATAATAGATAACTCATCATCATCTTGACACAATGATTGCGAACAACCTTCTTATTTTATTTTGAAACTGTGGCCAAGTACACTGTAAGGTATTTTGAGGACAAACTATAATCATAACATCATCATGACAAATGATTGCGCACAACTTTCTTATTTTATGTTTGAAAACAATGAGGCCAAGTACATCAGTAAGGTATTTTGAGGACAAACTATAATAGATAACTTGACTTGACAAATGATTGTCACAACTTTCTTATTTTATGTTTGAAAACAATGAGGCCAAGTACCAAAGTAAGGTATTTGAGGACAAACTATAATAGATAACTTGACTTGACAAATGATTGCGCACAACTTTCTTATTTTATGTTTGAAAACAATGAGGCCAAGTACCAAAGTAAGGTATTTGAGGACAAACTATACTTGACAAATTTGCGCACAACTTTCTTATTTTATGTTTGAAAAAAATACCAAGTACAAAAGTAAGGTATAGATAACTTGACTTGACAAATGATTGCGCACAACTTTCTTATTTTATGTTTGAAAACAATGAGGCCAAGTACCAAAGTAAGGTATTTGAGGACAAACTATAATAGATAACTTGACTTGACAAATGATTGCGCACAACTTTCTTATTTTATGTTTGAAAACAATGAGGCCAAGTACCAAAGTAAGGTATTTGAGGACAAACTATAATAGATAATCTTGACCAAGTACAAAAGTAAGGTATTTTTTGACATAATGATTGCGCACAACTTTCTTATTTTATGTTTGAAAACAATCACCAATGAAAGTAAGGTATTTGAGGACAAGATACCCAAAGTAAGGTAGGCCAAGTTTATTTGAGGACAAACTATAATAGATAACTTGACTTGACAAATAGTTTGAGCACAACTTTCAGTTGCGCACAACTTTCTTATTTTATGTTTGAAAACAATAGTGGCCAAGTACCAAAGTAAACTATTTGAGGACAAACTATAATAGATAACTTGACTTGACAAATGATTGCGCACAACTTTCTTATTTTATGTTTGAAAACAATGAGGCCAAGTACCAAAGTAAGGTATTTGAGGACAAACTATAATAGATAACTTGACTTGACAAATGATTGCGCACAACTTTCTTATTTTATGTTTGAAAACAATGAGGCCAAGTACCAAAGTAAGGTATTTGAGGACAAACTATAATAGATAACTTGACTTGACAAATGATTGCACACAATGAGGCCAAGTACCAAAGTAAGGTATTTGAGGACAAACTATAATAGATAACTTGACTTGACAAATGATTGCACACAATGAGGCCAAGTACCAAAGTAAGGTATTTGAGGACAAACTATAATAGATAACCAAAAAGAAACACCGCTCACGCAGCTTGTGCTTTTTGCCTACGATGTGCCGCTGGCAGTCATTCAGTCCGCCATGATTGACAGAAAAACTAGACTCGCACACGGTGCAGTAGGCATAATCTGGCCCTTTTTTACTCCACTGCAGCACTGGAAACTTCTCAACGTACTTGGCTTTGTATGATTGGTGGGCAGGAATTGAAGCCGTTTTCTTCTTTTTTGCTTCAGAAGGAAGCTTTTCCGAGTCGCTGTTGCTTGAATCCGTTTCATGAGCTTGTGGCATGCGCTTCGACGCCATCTTTGAGCAACAAAGTCACGAGAGACCCGTTTCCAGCCAAATGACGTCAGACAGTTTGTTCTCACGCGAACCGACTAGGCTTCAATGAGGCAAGCCGACCTCAAGCGAACCATTACTCGACAATAAAAAAATCATAATTTTCGGAATCAGTTTAACCGGAGTTTTTGTTGTTCAACCGTAGTGCCATAGTTTGAGTTCTAAATTCGTAGCACCTATGGAAAAAACGTAGTGGTAGGGAGCTCTGCCATCATCATCACAGACCTGCCAACCCCCTAACAGACCAAAGAGGAATATTTGTTGCAGGAAAGAGGAATTGTTGGGAGCTAAGAGTAATTTTTACACGGCATCTTACCTTTCGCGCGTAAACATAATTTGAAGCAAGCAATTTTTAAGTTCATCTTTGTTCTCCTTTCCTTCCGTTGGCTTGAACAAGTCGGTAACGGTGGAAGACAAAGTCTGGGAATTTGCAGTTTCGATAAGACGCTGAGTCTAAGTAATGTGGCATTTGATGTCTTGACATGACACCCTCCATATGAGATTAGTGTAGTGAGCACATCATACATCTAGCATGAGGCACACTTTCTGGATCTCTGAATGCACAGATACTTTTCCATGTAATCTTGGCAGAAACATTGGTGTATTCTCTTTCTTTACTACCCAGTCTCACACACATCCATGTGTCAGTCGCCATCTTGACGGAAAGCGCAAACAGAAACTAGAAAGTCGGTTATACGCACAGCAGCTGTGCTGCTCTGTATATAAGACGATGAATTTGTGTGTTCAAAAAAACTTTTTTTTAAAGTTTTGAAAGTGGAATTTTATGGACTTGAGCGGAAGGGTGGAAGAAATGTAGTCTGAGCGGAAAAAATTCTGCTCAAAGCGGAAAGGTTGGCAGGTCTATCATCATCACCATCACCATCACACAGTCAGTGCCAAAATCCTTGTCACACTTGTTATTGAGTACATACTGTCGTAATGACATCATGCCATGACTCACGGCATATAATTACAGTGTAGAGTATATACTGTCGTAATGACATAATGACATGACTCACGGCATATAATTAAAGTGCAGTATATACTGTCGTAATAACATCATAATGACATGACTTACGGCATGCAGGGCATATAATTAAAGTGCAGTATATATTGTCGTAATGACATCATAACGACATGACTTACGGCATGCAGGGCATATAATTAAAGTGCAGTATATACTGTCGTAATGACATCATAATGACATGACTTACGGCATAGGGCATATAATTAAAGTGCAGTATATACTGTCATAATGACATCATAATGACATGACTTACGGCATGCAGGGCAGAGTATAAACTGTCATAATGACATGACTTACGGCATGCAGGGCAGAGAATAAACTGTCATATTGAATGACTTACAGCATGCAGGGCAGAGTATAAACTGTCATAATAACATGACTTACGGCATGCAAGGCAGAGTATAAACTGTCATAATGACATCACAATGAATGACTTACGGCATGCAGGGCAGAGCATAAACTGTCATAATGACATGACTTACGGCATGCAGGGCAGAGTATAAACTGTCACAATGACATGACTTACGGCATGCAGGGCAGAGCATAAACTGTCATAATGACATGACTTACGACATGCAGGGCAGAGTATAAACTGTCATAATGACATCATATTGAATGACTTACGGCATGCAGGGCAGAGTATAAACTGTCATAATGACATCATATTGAATGACTTACGGCATGCAGGGCAGAGCATAAACTGTCATAATGACGTCATATTGAATGACTTACGGCATGCAGGGCAGAGAATAAACTGTCGCAATGACATCATATTGAATGACTTACGGCATGCAGGGCAGAGAATAAACTGTCATAATGACATGACTTACGGCATGCAGGGCAGAGAATAAACTGTCACAATGACATGACTTACGGCATGCAGTGCAGAGTATAAACTGTCACAATGACATGACTTACGGCATGCAGGGCAGAGTATAAACTGTCATAATGACGTCATATTGAATGACTTACGGCATGCAGGGCAGAGAATAAACTGTCGCAATGACATCATATTGAATGACTTACGGCATGCAGGGCAGAGCATAAACTGTCATAATGACATGACTTACGGCATGCAGGGCAGAGAATAAACTGTCACAATGACATGACTTACGGCATGCAGGGCAGAGAATAAACTGTCACAATGACATGACTTACGGCATGCAGGGCAGAGCATAAACTGTCACAATGACATCACTTACGGCATGCAGGGCAGAGTATAAACTGTCATAATGACGTCATATTGAATGACTTACGGCATGCAGGGCAGAGAATAAACTGTCGCAATGACATCATATTGAATGACTTACGGCATGCACGGCAGAGTATAAACTGTCATAATGACATGACTTACGGCATGCAAGGCAGAGTATAAACTGTCATAATGACATCATATTGAATGACTTACGGCATGTAGGGCAGAGAATAAACTGTCATAATGACATGAGTTACGGCATGCAGGGCAGAGAATAAACTGTCATAATGACATCACAATGAATGACTTACGGCATGTAGGGCAGAGAATAAACTGTCATAATGACATGAGTTACAGCATGCAGGGCAGAGTATAAACTGTCATAATGACATGACTTACGGCATGCAGGGCAGAGTATAAACTGTCATAATGACATGACTTATGGCATGCAGGGCAGAGTATAAACTGTCATAATGACATGACTTACGGCATGCAGGGCAGAGTATAAACTGTCATAATGACATGACTTACGGCATGCAGGGCAGAGTATAAACTGTCATAATGACATGACTTACGGCATGCAGGGCAGAGTATAAACTGTCATAATGACATGACTTACGGCATGCAGGGCAGAGTATAAACTGTCATATTGACATGACTTACGGCATGCAGGGCAGAGTCTTGAGGTCGTCTTTGGGTCTGAAGTGTCCCTCAGTACAACTCTGACACATGTGACCTGTCGTGTTGTGCTGACAGTTCTGACACATGGCATCACGCTTGTTGGGGCCTCGCTGCTGGGGCTGTTAGCAAACAATGACATCAATAATGTGAACACAATAATAGATACAATGCAGTACAGTACATGACATCAATAATATGAACACAATAATAGATACAATGCAGTACAGTACATGACATCAATAATGTGAACACAATAATAGATACAATGCAGTACAGTACATGACATCAATAATGTGAACACAATAATAGATACAATGCAGTACAGTACATGACATCAATAATATAAACACAAAAATAGATACAATGCAGTACAGTACATGGCATCAATAATATGAACACAATAATAGATACAATGCAGTACAGTACAGTACATGACATCAATAATGTGAACACAATAATAGATACAATGCAGTACAGTAC
Organism: Phymorhynchus buccinoides; assembly: GCA_017654935.2. Lineage (NCBI taxonomy): Eukaryota > Metazoa > Mollusca > Gastropoda > Neogastropoda > Raphitomidae > Phymorhynchus > Phymorhynchus buccinoides. The sequence continues at coordinate 308,145 of JAGGCT020004108.1, forward strand.
AGTACATGGCATCAATAATATAAACACAAAAATAGATACAATGCAGTACAGTACATGGCATCAATAATATGAACACAATAATAGATACAATGCAGTACAGTACAGTACATGACATCAATAATATGAACACAATAATAGATACAATGCAGTACAGTACAGTACATGACATCAATAATATGAACACAATAATAGATACAATGCAGTACAGTACAGTACATGACATCAATAATATGAACACAATAATAGATACAATGCAGTACAGTACAGTACATGACATCAATAATATGAACACAATAATAGATACAATGCAGTACAGTACAGTACATGACATCAATAATATGAACACAATAATAGATACAATGCAGTACAGTACATGACATCAATAATGTGAACACAATAATAGATACAATGCAGTACAGTACATGACATCAATAATATGAACACAATAATAGATACAATACAGTACAGTACAGTACATGACATCAATAATATGAACACAATAATAGATACAATGCAGTACAGTACATGACATCAATAATGTGAACACAATAATAGATACAATGCAGTACAGTACATGACATCAATAATGTGAACACAATAATAGATACAATGCAGTACAGTACATGACATCAATAATATGAACACAATAATAGATACAATGCAGTACAGTACAGTACATGACATCAATAATGTGAACACAATAATAGATACAATGCAGTACAGTACAGTACATGACATCAATAATGTGAACACAATAATAGATACAATACAGTACAGTACAGTACATGACATCAATAATATGAACACAATAATAGATACAATGCAGTACAGTACAGTACATGACATCAATAATATGAACACAATAATAGATACAATGCAGTACAGTACAGTACATGACATCAATAATATGAACACAATAATAGATACAATGCAGTACAGTACATGACATCAATAATATGAACACAATAATAGATACAATACAGTACAGTACATGACATCAATAATATGAACACAATAATAGATACAATACAGTACAGTACAGTACATGACATCAATAATATGAACACAATAATAGATACAATGCAGTACAGTACAGTACATGGCATCAATAATATGAACACAATAATAGATACAATGCAGTACAGTACAGTACATGACATCAATAATATGAACACAATAATAGATACAATGCAGTACAGTACATGACATCAATAATATGAACACAATAATAGATACAATGCAGTACAGTACAGTACATGACATCAATAATGTGAACACAATAATAGATACAATGCAGTACAGTACATGACATCAATAATGTGAACACAATAATAGATACAATACAGTACAGTACATGACATCAATAATATGAACACAATAATAGATACAATGCAGTACAGTACAGTACATGACATCAATAATATGAACACAATAATAGATACAATGCAGTACAGTACAGTACATGACATCAATAATGTGAACACAATAATAGATACAATACAGTACAGTACATGACATCAATAATGTGAACACAATAATAGATACAATGCAGTACAGTACATGACATCAATAATATGAACACAATAATAGATACAATGCAGTACAGTACAGTACATGACATCAATAATATGAACACAATAATAGATACAATGCAGTACAGTACATGACATCAATAATATGAACACAATAATAGATACAATGCAGTACAGTACATGACATCAATAATATGAACACAATAATAGATACAATACAGTACAGTACAGTACATGACATCAATAATATGAACACAATAATAGATACAATACAGTACAGTACATGGCATGACATCAATAATATGAACACAATAATAGATACAATGCAGTACAGTACAGTACATGACATCAATAATATGAACACAATAATAGATACAATGCAGTACAGTACATGACATCAATAATATGAACACAATAATAGATACAATGCAGTACAGTACATGACATCAATAATATGAACACAATAATAGATACAATGCAGTACAGTACAGTACATGACATCAATAATATGAACACAATAATAGATACAATGCAGTACAGTACATGACATCAATAATATGAACACAATAATAGATACAATGCAGTACAGTACATGACATCAATAATATGAACACAATAATAGATACAATGCAGTACAGTACATGACATCAATAATATGAACACAATAATAGATACAATGCAGTACAGTACAGTACATGACATCAATAATATGAACACAATAATAGATACAATGCAGTACAGTACAGTACATGACATCAATAATATGAACACAATAATAGATACAATGCAGTACAGTACAGTACATGACATCAATAATATGAACACAATAATAGATACAATGCAGTACAGTACATGACATCAATAATATGAACACAATAATAGATACAATGCAGTACAGTACATGACATCAATAATGTGAACACAATAATAGATACAGTACAGTACAGTACATGACATCAATAATGTGAACACAATAATAGATACAATGCAGTACAGTACAGTACATGACATCAATAATATGAACACAATAATAGATACAATGCAGTACAGTACATGACATCAATAATATTAATATGAACACAATAATAGATACAGTACAGTACAGTACATGACATCAATAATGTGAACACAATAATAGATACAATGCAGTACAGTACATGACATCAATAATATGAACACAATAATAGATACAATGCAGTACAGTACAGTACATGACATCAATAATATGAACACAATAATAGATACAATGCAGTACAGTACAGTACATGACATCAATAATGTGAACACAATAATAGATACAATGCAGTACAGTACATGACATCAATAATATGAACACAATAATAGATACAATGCAGTACAGTACAGTACATGGCATCAATAATATGAACACAATAATAGATACAATACAGTACAGTACAGTACATGACATCAATAATGTGAACACAATAATAGATACAATGCAGTACAGTACAGTACATGGCATCAATAATATGAACACAATAATAGATACAATGCAGTACAGTACATGACATCAATAATATGAACACAATAATAGATACAATACAGTACAGTACAGTACATGACATCAATAATATGAACACAATAATAGATACAATACAGTACAGTACATGACATCAATAATATGAACACAATAATAGATATACAGTACAGTACAGTACATGACATCAATAATATGAACACAATAATAGATACAATGCAGTACAGTACAGTACATGGCATCAATAATATGAACACAATAATAGATACAGTACAGTACAGTACATGACATCAATAATATGAACACAATAATAGATACAATGCAGTACAGTACAGTACATGACATCAATAATATGAACACAATAATAGATACAGTACAGTACAGTACAGGACATGACATCAATAATATGAACACAACAGACCTGTTTACCCTTATAATTAAAAGCCCGGAATTTGCCACAAAAAACCCCGAAATTTGAGAACAAAAACCGGAATTCACATGATCTGTACACGACTCGCGATAAAGCGGTTTCTTCTTCTTCTCCTTTCCGTGAACATCGGCGTCGATTTTCAATATTGTGATGATTTCTTGGCTCAATTTTGCCAGAAAAGTTTTATTAGTAAATTCAGTCACTAATTCTTAGTCAATTTTAGTATAAAACAAGCTGGAAAAAGCAAAATACCTGGAAATGTCCACGATCGGACAGAGAAAAATAACTCGGCCGCGGATCAGCGGATGCCAAGTTGCAACTCGGCGCCATCGCGATCAATTTTCACTTCATTTTCCGTTGAAAACTTCAAAATTCTCACATTATCATATTTTCCAGTGATAATGTAATCTAAATTGACTCATTTCAAGCCCTAATTACAATCTCTACCATTAAAAAAACTGCCTGGAAAGCTCTTCGAATCGACAGTAAAAGTCTGGCCGCCATTTGCTAAGTCCCGAAATAGATCGACCAAAATCAATATGTGATGGCTAGTTAGTGCATGAAGCAAAGTTCTGACATCATTTGCTGTACGTCATCGTTTTAGATGTATAAGTGGACCGTCAGCGTGACTAGGGTCTAGTGTAGCGATTACAATTGACATCAATAATCTGGAATCACAATAATAGGATACACAGTCGCAGTAACAGCCCTACTTATGTACCATTCGATCATCAATGAAGTGTTGGACTGTTTTGATACATAGAACTTTGACCAGTTATCTGACACATCCGGATCGCTCCATGTTCAGTGGGACGATATACTCGCTTGCTGGGGCGAAGACTAGTGAGCATACAAATAGACATCAATAATATGTAGTGTGTGTCGATGTTTTGTGCTAATGATGTGTGTGATGTCTAGTTCTGTCCGTAATGTTTCGTGATGTGTATGTGATGATGTGTAATTTTTGTGGCATTGATGATATGTGTAATGTATGTTGATAACTGTCAGTTGTCGAGTAAACGATAAGGTGTCTGCGACACTGTGAAAATAGCTGCGGACCCATCGCTGCCCTATACAGGCCATCGCTCACACTAAGACAGACGTGTCATGTGTGTGAGTCGTGAGATGGTGTGTTTGTGCTTCGTGTTAGTGGTACTAATCTGCTTCGTCATGTGGTATGCGTGTGCAGGAGAGATTGTGTTCGCTATGAGTGAGGGGGGTTGGGGGGGGTGGGGGGGGGTGGGGGGGGGGGGGGTCGGGGGGGGGGGGGGGGGGGGGGGGGGGGGGGGGTGGGGGGTGGGGGGGGGGGGGGTGGGGGGGGGGGGGGGGGGTGGGGGGGGGGGGGGGGGGGGGGGGGGGGGGGGGGAGTGTCGTGAGTATTTGTCTGTGGTGTGGGCGTAGCACGTGCTGCTTGTGTATGTGATGCGCGTGTGTGTGTATGTGTTGTGCGCGTGTTTGTACAAGTGTATGTTTGAGTAAGTTTGTTTGCGTTTCAGTGATAATGTGTTTTCTATGTGTTTCGTATGAAATGTGTGGGCATGTGTGTGTATGTCTGTGTGCAAGAACGAGTTCACGCTCGTGCGTGCACGTACGTGCGATGTGTAGTCTGTTTGCGTGTGTAGTCTAAGTGTGCTCGATGTGTGAAGCGTGTGCTTCACATACTGATTGTAATGCGCTTTGTGCTCGATAAAAAGCGTGTATAGTAGTCTATCCTTTTATCGATTATTATTACTAGCCAACGGCCGAGTCCCCATAACTGACTAGTACTGTAACACCTAGTAATCGGTAACTGCGAAGTACTGGATAACGCTGAGTACAGAAATTTGAAGCGATTCGGTTTAAGAAACGGCGTGAGTCCGTGTTAGCGCGGCCGGTTTCTGAACCGAGTCGTCGCTTCCGTGTGCTGGTAATACGGATGGTCACCGTCCCCGGTCAGAGTAAAAAGCGCTAATTCGAAGGCAATCCGTCCAGAAATTATATTACCGGAGCCTACGGGCGCAACGAGAGGCTGGCGGATTCGCGTTTCGCGCATTTGCCGAACCGCGCAATGACACGGCCACCTCAGTTGCCGTTGCCATCGCCCAGGGTGGTGGGAGGGCCCTGTCAAGGTGTTACCAGCAAATTTGAAGCGATTCTTGACGAAAAACGGCGGAGTTATAAGGCCTGTTTCGGCGTTTCAGACAGGACAGATCACACGGACAGACACACGGACCACTTGGCTTTTACTATATGATAATGAACACAATACTAATAATCGATACATGCAGTGCAGTACAGTACATGGCATCAATAATGTGGATGGTGTTGTGCTGACAGCTTCTTCAACCCGATTCGTTGGGACCTCGCTGCTGGGGCTGTATCGGATCCAGGTTAAAAAAAACAGTAAAGAAGGATAACAAATACATACTGTGTAAGCTAAGATACATAAAAAAAGGCTATTATTATAGGCAAATATGCACTGCAGAATGACAACAGGTGCCCACTCAAGTGCGCAAATATGCACGTGTTTGATGCAAGTGCCGAATAAACAAAAACCTGGGCATGTACATAATTATTATTTTTTTAGTCTAATATCACCATTGTCAGTGAACAGTTTTTAAATTAAATCAATCAAATCGAAATCATATCAATAATTATGAACAATCGCACTTCGTTTTCGTCTCTGACTCACCACACACCAGTGTGGTTGAAACAGACACATAATAATGATTTACCATAATAAGCATGTAACAATAACTATATTAATGAACTAACCTCTATCTTGTGGTGGTGATAGATGCCCCATCATTCGCACTATCGTTTTCGTCTCTGCTCACACACACCACAGTGTGGTTGAAACAGAACTGGAGGCACGGAATACAGGCCTCGCCAGACTTGGGGTCACCAACAAAGAACGGCTTGCACATTTCACACTGAAGGCCCTGAAATCATGGTGAAATACAGTAAAATATCATGACACATCACCAATGTGATTGTAAAACAAGGGAAAAGCTATCTTCAAAGGAATACAGGCCTCGCCAGACTTGGGGTCACCGACAAAGAACGGCTTGCACATTGCACACTGAAGGCCCTGAAATCATGGTGAAATACAGTCCCCCTATCATGACACATCATCAATGTGATTGTAAAAGGAACACAGGCCTGGGGATACACTGTCCCTAAATGAACACAGGCCTGGAGACTAACTGTCCTATAAATGAACACAGGACTGGAGATAAGCTGTCCCTAATAGGAATCACATGCCTGGAGATAACTGTCCCTAAATGAACACAGGCCTGGGGATAACTGTCCCTAAAGGAACACAGGCCTGGAGATAACTGTCCCTAATGGAACAGGCCTGGAGATAACTGTCCCTAAAGGAACACATGAGCCTGGGGATAACTGTCCATAAAGGAACACAGGCCTGGAGATAACTGTCCCTAAAGGAACACAGGCCTGGGGATAACTGTATAAATGAACACAGGCCATGGAGATAACTGTCCCTAAAGTTGTGAACACAGGCTTGGAGATAACTGTCCCTAAAGGAACACAGGCCTGGTGATAATATGTCCCTAATCGAACACAGGCCTGGAGATAACTGCTCCCTAATGGAACAGGCCTGGTTGATAACTGTCCCTAAAAGAACACAGGCATGGGGATAACATGTCCCTAAAGGAACACATTAATGGAGATAACTGTCCCTAAAGGAACACAGGCCTGTGGATAACTGTCCCATAATTCGAACAGGCCTGGAGATAACTGTCCCTACAAGGAACACAGGCCTGGTGATAACTGTCCCTAAAGGAGACACAGGCGGCACGGAGATAGCTGTCCGCTAAAGGAACAGGCCTGGAGATAACTGTCTCTAATGGAACAGGCCTGGAGATAACTGTCCCTAAAAGAACACAGGCCTGGAGATAACTGTCCCTAAAGGAACACAGGCCTGGAGATAACTGTCCCTAAAGGAACACAGGCCAATGTGATAACTGTCCCTAAATGAACACAGGCCTGGGGATAACTGTCCCTAAATGAACACAGGCCTCGATAGACTTGGGGTCACCAACAATGAACACAGGCCTGGGGATAACTGTCCATAAAGGAACACAGGCCTGGAGATAACTGTCCCTAAAGGAACACAGGCCTGGAGATAGCTGTCCCTAAAGGAACAGGCCTGGAGATAACTGTCTCTAAAGGAACACAGGCCTGGAGATAACTGTCCATAAAGGAACACAGGCCTGGTGATAACTGTCCCTAATGGAACACAGGCCTGGTGATAACTGTCCCTAAAGGAACACAGGCCTGGTGATAACTGTCCCTAAAGGAACACAGGCCTGGTGATAACTGTCCCTAAAGGAACACAGGCCTGGTGATAACTGTCCCTAAAGGAACACAGGCCTGGTGATAACTGTCCCTAAAGGAACACAGGCCTGGTGATAACTGTCCCTAAAGGAACACAGGCCTGGTGATAACTGTCCCTAAAGGAACACAGGCCTGGTGATAACTGTCTCTAATGGAACACAGGCCTGGAGATAGCTGTCCCTAAAGGAACACAGGCTTGGGAGATAACTGTCCCTAAAGGAACACAGGCCTGGACATAACTGTCCCTAAATGAACACAGGCCTGGAGATAACTGTCCCTAATGGAACAGGCCTGGAGATAACTGTCCCTAAAAGAACACAGGCCTGGAGATAACTGTCCCTAAAAGAACACAGGCCTGGAGATAACTGTCCCTAAATGAACACAGGCCTGGAGATAACTGTCCCTAAATGAACACAGGCCTGGGGATAACTGTCCCTAAAAGAACACAGGCCTGGAGATAACTGTCCCTAAATGAACACAGGCCTGGGGATAACTGTCCATAAAGGAACACAGGCCTGGAGATAACTGTCCCTAAAAGGAACACAGGCCTGGAGATAACTGTCCCTAAAGGAACACAGGCCTGGAGATAACTGTCCATAAAGGAACACAGGCCTGGAGATAACTGTCCATAAATGAACACAGGACTGGAGATAACTGTCCCTAAAGGAACACAAGCCTGGAGATAACTGTCCCTAAAGGAACACAAGCCTGGAGATAACTGTCCTTAAATGAACACAGGCATGGAGATAGCTGTCCCTAAATGAACACAGGCCTGGACATAACTGTCCCTAAAGGAACACAGGCCTGTGGATAACTGTCCCTAAATGAACACAGGCCTGGAGATAACTGTCCCTAAATGAACACAGGCCTGGGGATAACTGTCCCTAAATGAACACAGGCCTGGGGATAACTGTCCCTAAATAGAACACAGGCCTGGGCGATAACAGTCCCTAAAGGAACACAGGCCTGTGGATAACTGTCCCTAAAGGAACACAGGCCTGGAGATAACTGTCCCTAAAGGAACACAGGCCTGGTGATAACTGTCCCTAAAGGAACACAGGCCTGCGGGATAATAACTGTCCCAAAGGACCACAGGCTGGCGATAACGTCCTAAAGGTAAAACATGCCGGGATAAACTGATCGAGTGCTAAATGCGAGATGACCACAGCTGTGCTGGACATACTGTCCCTAAAGGAACACATTGTCAGTCTTGCATGATAACGGGCACATAGCATTAATACGTGTATACACCAGTATGCGCTAGCAGAGCGGAGAAAGTTTCTATGTGCCATTCCATGCTTTTAAGGAAAACATGGCCTGCGAGACTAACGAGTAACCACTAGAAGAATTGCATTAACTATCATTTAGTTTGTCCAAACTCGGGTTACTGATAAATATGGAATCACAACTCCATTTAAGTCGCACTCAGCACGCCACTGGTAGTTGTACTAAAAGCACAAATGATAGACTGGTCGCCTAAAGGAACACAGCGTCAAGTCGTGAGCCAAGTTAACTCGTCACAGTATAGTAGGAACGTAATTCTATGCCGCCTGAGGTGATAACGTAGTCCCTAAAGACGCAACTACAGTAAGCCATATGTGAGATAGTAACTTGTCACCAAGAAGAGCGAGTAACCTATCACTAGCGAGCGCATAGGAGAAACTGTACTGCTATACACGCAGTAACTCTACAACC
>JAGGCT020004108.1:318137-368137 GCA_017654935.2 Phymorhynchus buccinoides
ACAAACCCGTAACGGTCGTTACAATGAGCTTAACAGTCAATACGAGATGGAATTAGTCACTTTCCAAACGTTTTAAAGCCTTGCATAGACGTATTCTTCATTAGTAACGGTCGTTACACAGACCCGTAACGGTCGTTACAATGTGCTTAACAGTCATTATTATATGGAATTAGTCACTATCCAAACGTTTCAAAGCCTTGCATAGACACATTCTTCATTAGTAACGGTCGTTACACAGACCCGTAACGGTCGTTACAATGTGCTTAACAGTCATTATGAGATGGAATTAGTCACTATCAAAACGTTTTAAAGCCTTGCTTAGACACATTCTTCATTTAGTAACGGTCGTTACAGACCCGTAACGGTCGTTACAATGTGCTTAACAGTCATTATTATATGGAATTAATCACTATCCAAACGTTTCAAAGCCTTGCATACACACACTCTTCATTAATAACGGTCGTTACACAGACCCGTAACGGTCGTTGCAATGTGCTTAACAGTCGCTACTATTACGAGATGGAATTAGTCACTATCCAAACATTTTAAAGGCTTGCATTGACACGTTTTTTCTATTATATAGGTCGTTACACAAACCCGTAGCGGTCGTTACAATGTGCTTAACAGTCATTACGAGATGGAATTAGTCACTATCAGAACGTTTCAAAGCCTTGCTTAGACACATTCTTCATTAGTAACGGTCGTTACAGACCCGTAAAGGTCGTTACAATGTGCTTAACAGTCATTACGAGATGGAATTAGTCACTATCCAAACGTTTCAAAGCCTTGCATAGACACATTCTTCATTAGTAACGGTCGTTACACAAACCCGTAACGGTCGTTACAATGAGCTTAACAGTCAATACGAGATGGAATTAGTCACTATCCAAACGTTTCAAAGCCTTGCATAGACACATTGTTCATTAGTAACGGTTGTTAAACAGACCCGTAATAGCCATTACAATGTGCTTAACAGTCATTACGAGATGGAATTAGTCACTTTCCAAACGTTTCAAAGCCTTGCATAGACACATTCTTCATTAGTAACGGTCGTTACAGACCCGTAACGGTCGTTACAATGTGCTTAACAGTCATTATTATATGGAATTAGTCACTATCCAAACGTTTCAAAGCCTTGCATAGACACATTCTTCATTAGTAACGGTCGTTACACAGACCCGTAACGGTCGTTACAATGTGCTTAACAGTCATTATTATATGGAATTAGTCACTATCCAAACGTTTCAAAGCCTTGCATAGACACATTCTTCATTAGTAACGGTCGTTACACAAACCCGTAACGGTCGTTACAATGAGCTTAACAGTCAATGCGAGATGCCAGTTCTGCCTGTTGTGCCTGTTGTGCCAGTTGTGCCTGTTGTGCCTGTTGTGCCTGTTGTGCCAGTTGTGCCAGTTGTGCCAGTTGTGCCAGTTGTGCCAGTTGTGCCAGTTGTGCTAAACAGTTGAATTGCCAGTTTGCCTTGCTTACACATTCTTCATTAGTAACGTTCGTTACAGACCCCGTAACGGTCGTTACAATGTGCTTAACAGTCATTACGATATGGAATTAGTCACTATCCAAACGTTTCAAAGCCTTGCATAGACACATTCTTCATTAGTAACGGTCGTTACACAAACCCGTAACGGTCGTTACAATGTGCTTAACAGTCATTACGAGATGGAATTAGTCACTATCCAAACGTTTCAAAGCCTTGCATAGACACATTCTTCATTAGTAACGGTCGTTACACGTAACCCGTAACGGTCGTTACAATGTGCTTAACAGTCATTACGAGATGGAATTAGTCACTATCCAAACGTTTCAAAGCCTTGCATAGACACATTCTTCATTAGTAACGGTCGTTACACAAACCCGTAACGGTCGTTACAATGTGCTTAACAGTCAATACGAGATGGAATTAGTCACTATCCAAACGTTTCAAAGCCTTGCATAGACACATTCTTCATTAGTAACGGTCGTTACACAAACCCGTAACGGTCGTTACAATGTGCTTAACAGTCATTACGAGATGGAATTAGTCACTATCCAAACGTTTCAAAGCCTTGCATAGACACATTCTTCATTAGTAACGGTCGTTACACAGACCCGTAACGGTCGTTACAATGTGCTTAACAGTCATTACGAGATGGAATTAGTCACTATCCAAACGTTTCAAAGCCTTGCATAGACACATTCTTCATAGTAGTAACGGTCGTTACACAAACCCGTAACGGTCGTTACAATGTGCTTAACAGTCAATTAGTCAGTTATGCCAGTTACGTAACGGTTATGTGCTAAACACAGTCATTATTATATGGAATTAGTCACTATCCAAACGTTTCAAAGCCTTGCATAGACACATTCTTCATTAGTAACGGTCGTTACACAGACCCGTAACGGTCGTTACAATGTGCTTAACAGTCATTACGAGATGGAATTAGTCACTATCCAAACGTTTCAAAGCCTTGCATAGACACATTCTTCATTAGTAACGGTCGTTACACAGACCCGTAACGGTCGTTACAATGTGCTTAACAGTCATTACGAGATGGAATTAGTCACTATCCAAACGTTTCAAAGCCTTGCATAGACACATTCTTCATTAGTAACGGTCGTTACACAGACCCGTAACGGTCGTTACAATGTGCTTAACAGTCATTACGAGATGGAATTAGTCACTATCCAAACGTTTCAAAGCCTTGCATAGACACATTCTTCATTAGTAACGGTCGTTACACAGACCCGTAACGGTCGTTACAATGTGCTTAACAGTCATTACGAGATGGAATTAGTCACTATCCAAACGTTTCAAAGCCTTGCATAGACACATTCTTCATTAGTAACGGTCGTTACACAGACCCGTAACGGTCGTTACAATGTGCTTAACAGTCATTACGAGATGGAATTAGTCACTATCCAAACGTTTCAAAGCCTTGCATAGACACATTCTTCATTAGTAACGGTCGTTACACAGACCCGTAACGGTCGTTACAATGTGCTTAACAGTCATTATTATATGGAATTAGTCACTATCCAAACGTTTCAAAGCCTTGCATAGACACATTCTTCATTAGTAACGGTCGTTACACAGACCCGTAACGGTCGTTACAATGTGCTTAACAGTCATTACGAGATGGAATTAGTCACTATCCAAACGTTTCAAAGCCTTGCATAGACACATTCTTCATTAGTAACGGTCGTTACACAAACCCGTAACGGTCGTTACAATGAGCTTAACAGTCAATGCGAGAATTGCCAGTGCTGCCTGTTGTGCCAGTTGCGCCGTAACGGTCGCTACAATGTGCTAAACAGTCATTATGATATGGAATTAGTCACTATCAAAACGTTTCAAAGCCTTGCTTACACATTCTTCATTAGTAACGGTCGTTACAGACCCGTAACGGTCGTTACAATGTGCTTAACAGTCATTACGAGATGGAATTAGTCACTATCCAAACGTTTCAAAGCCTTGCATAGACACATTCTTCATTAGTAACGGTCGTTACACAAACCCGTAACGGTCGTTACAATGTGCTTAACAGTCATTACGAGATGGAATTAGTCACTATCCAAACGTTTCAAAGCCTTGCATAGACACATTCTTCATTAGTAACGGTCGTTACACAAACCCGTAACGGTCGTTACAATGAGCTTAACAGTCAATACGAGATGGAATTAGTCACTATCCAAACGTTTCAAAGCCTTGCATAGACACATTCTTCATTAGTAACGGTCGTTACACAGACCCGTAACGGTCGTTACAATGTGCTTAACAGTCATTATGATATGGAATTAGTCACTATCCAAACTTTTTCAAAGCCTTGCATAGACACATTCTTCATTAGTAACGGTCGTTACACAGACCCGTAACGGTCGTTACAATGTGCTTAACATTCATTATGAGATGGAATTAGTCACTATCAAAACGTTTTAAAGCCTTGCTTAGACACATTCTTCATTAGTAACGGTCGTTACAGACCCGTAACGGTCGCTACAATGTGCTTAACAGTCATTATTATTTGGAATTAATCTTTATCCAAACGTTTCAAAGCCTTGCATACACACATTCTTCATTAATAACGGTCGTTACACAGACCCGTAACGGTCGTTGCAATGTGCTTAACAGTCGCTACTATTACGAGATGGAATTAGTCACTATCCAAACATTTTAAAGGCTTGCATTGACACGTTTTTTCTATTATATAGGTCGTTACACAAACCCGTAACGGTCGTTACAATGTGCTTAACAGTCATTACGAGATGGAATTAGTCACTATCCAAACGTTTCAAAGCCTTGCTTAGACACATTCTTCATTAGTAACGGTCGTTACAGACCCGTAAAGGTCGTTACAATGTGCTTAACAGTCATTACGAGATGGAATTAGTCACTATCCAAACGTTTCAAAGCCTTGCATAGACACATTCTTCATTAGTAACGGTCGTTACACAAACCCGTAACGGTCGTTACAATGAGCTTAACAGTCAATACGAGATGGAATTAGTCACTATCCAAACGTTTCAAAGCCTTGCATAGACACATTCTTCATTAGTAACGGTCGTTAAACAGACCCGTAACGGTCGTTACAATGTGCTTAACAGTCATTACGAGATGGAATTAGTCACTATCCAAACGTTTCAAAGCCTTGCATAGACACATTCTTCATTAGTAACGGTCGTTACACAGACCCGTAACGGTCGTTGCAATGTGCTTAACAGTCATTATTATATGGAATTAGTCACTATCCAAACGTTTCAAAGCCTTGCATAGACACATTCTTCATTAGTAACGGTCGTTACACAGACCCGTAACGGTCGTTACAATGTGCTTAACAGTCATTACGAGATGGAATTAGTCACTATCCAAACGTTTCAAAGCCTTGCATAGACACATTCTTCATTAGTAACGGTCGTTACACAAACCCGTAACGGTCGTTACAATGTGCTTAACAGTCAATTAGCCATGCGAGATGGAATTAGTTGTGCCTGTTGTGCCTGTTTCAAAGTTGTGCCTGTTGTGCCATTGTGCCTGTTGTGCCAGTTGTGCAGTTGTGCCGGTTGTGCCACAGACGCCGTAACGGTCGTTACAATGTGCTTAACAGTCATTACGATATGGAATTAGTCACTATCCAAACGTTTCAAAGCCTTGCATAGACACATTCTTCATTAGTAACGGTCGTTACAGACCCGTAACGGTCGTTACAATGTGCTTAACAGTCATTACGAGATGGAATTAGTCACTATCCAAACGTTTCAAAGCCTTGCATAGACACATTCTTCATTAGTAACGGTCGTTACACAAACCCGTAACGGTCGTTACAATGAGCTTAACAGTCAATACGAGATGGAATTAGTCACTATCCAAACGTTTCAAAGCCTTGCAAAGACACATTCTTCATTAGTAACGGTGCGTAATAGACACATTCTTCATTAGTAACGGTCGTTACACAAACCCGTAACGGTCGTTACAATGTGCTTAACAGTCATTACGATATGGAATTAGTCACTATCCAAACGTTTCAAAGCCTTGCATAGACACATTCTTCATTAGTAACGGTCGTTACACAGACCCGTAACGGTCGTTACAATGTGCTTAACAGTCATTACGAGATGGAATTAGTCACTATCCAAACGTTTCAAAGCCTTGCATAGACACATTCTTCATTAGTAACGGTCGTTACACAGACCCGTAACGGTCGTTACAATGTGCTTAACAGTCATTACGATATGGAATTAGTCACTATCCAAACGTTTCAAAGCCTTGCATAGACACATTCTTCATTAGTAACGGTCGTTACACAGACCCGTAACGGTCGTTACAATGTGCTTAACAGTCATTACGAGATGGAATTAGTCACTATCCAAACGTTTCAAAGCCTTGCATAGACACATTCTTCATTAGTAACGGTCGTTACACAAACCCGTAACGGTCGTTACAATGAGCTTAACAGTCAATACGAGATGCCAGTTCTGCCTGTTAGTGCCTATCCAAACAGTTGTGCCAGTTTGCCAGTTCAAAGCCCTTGTTACAATGTGCTTAACAGTCATTATGATTGGAATTAGTCACTATCAAAACGTTTCAAAGTTGCTTACACATTCTTCATTAGTAACGGTCGTTACAGACCCAAGGTCGTTACAATGTGCTTAACAGTCATTACGAGATGGAATTAGTCACTATCCAAACGTTTCAAAGCCTTGCATAGACACATTCTTCATTAGTAACGGTCGTTACACAAACCCGTAACGGTCGTTACAATGAGCTTAACAGTCATTACGAGATGGAATTAGTCACTATCCAAACGTTTCAAAGCCTTGCATAGACACATTCTTCATTAGTAACGGTCGTTACACAGACCCGTAACGGTCGTTACAATGTGCTTAACAGTCATTATTATATGGAATTAGTCACTATCCAAACGTTTCAAAGCCTTGCATAGACACATTCTTCATTAGTAACGGTCGTTACACAAACCCGTAACGGTCGTTACAATGTGCTTAACAGTCATTACGATATGGAATTAGTCACTATCCAAACGTTTCAAAGCCTTGCATAGACACATTCTTCATTAGTAACGGTCGTTACACAGACCCGTAACGGTCGTTACAATGTGCTTAACAGTCATTACGAGATGGAATTAGTCACTATCCAAACGTTTCAAAGCCTTGCATAGACACATTCTTCATTAGTAACGGTCGTTTACAGACCCGTAACGGTCGTTGCAATGTGCTTAACAGTCATTATTATATGGAATTAGTCACTATCCAAACGTTTCAAAGCCTTGCATAGACACATTCTTCATTAGTAACGGTCGTTACACAGACCCGTAACGGTCGTTACAATGTGCTTAACAGTCATTACGAGATGGAATTAGTCACTATCCAAACGTTTCAAAGCCTTGCATAGACACATTCTTCATTAGTAACGGTCGTTACACAAACCGGTCGTTACGTAACAAATGGTCGTTACGCCGTTGTCGCTACAATGTAACAACAGTCATTACGAGATGGAATTAGTCACTATCCAAACGTTTCAAAGCCTTGCATAGACACATTCTTCATTAGTAACGGTCGTTACAGACCCGTAACGGTCGTTACAATGTGCTTAACAGTCATTACGAGATGGAATTAGTCACTATCCAAACGTTTCAAAGCCTTGCATAGACACATTCTTCATTAGTAACGGTCGTTACACAAACCCGTAACGGTCGTTACAATGAGCTTAACAGTCAATACGAGATGGAATTAGTCACTATCCAAACGTTTCAAAGCCTTGCATAGACACATTCTTCATTAGTAACGGTCGTTACACAAACCCGTAACGGTCGTTACAATGAGCTTAACAGTCAATACGAGATGGAATTAGTCACTATCCAAACGTTTCAAAGCCTTGCATAGACACATTCTTCATTAGTAACGGTCGTTACACAGACCCGTAACGGTCGTTACAATGTGCTTAACAGTCATTACGATATGGAATTAGTCACTATCCAAACTTTTTCAAAGCCTTGCATAGACACATTCTTCATTAGTAACGGTCGTTACACAGACCCGTAACGGTCGTTACAATGTGCTTAACAGTCATTACGAGATGGAATTAGTCACTATCCAAACGTTTTCAAAGCCTTGCTTAGACACATTCTTCATTAGTAACGGTCGTACACAGACCCGTAACGGTCGTTACAATGTGCTTAACAGTCATTATTATATGGAATTAGTCACTATCCAAACGTTTCAAAGCCTTGCATAGACACATTCTTCATTAGTAACGGTCGTTACACAGACCCGTAACGGTCGTTGCAATGTGCTTAACAGTCACTATTACGAGATGGAATTAGTCACACTATTTTAAAGCCTTGCATTGACACGTTTTTTCTATTATATAACGGTCGTTACACAAACCCGTAGCGGTCGTTACAATGTGCTTAACAGTCATTACGAGATGGAATTAGTCACTATCCAAACGTTTCAAAGCCTTGCATAGACACATTCTTCATTAGTAACGGTCGTTACAGACCCGTAACGGTCGTTACAATGTGCTTAACAGTCATTACGAGATGGAATTACTATCCAAACGTTTCAAAGCCTTGCATAGACACATTCTTCACTAGTAACGGTCGTTACACAAACCCGTAACGGTCGTTACAATGAGCTTAACAGTCAATACGAGATGGAATTAGTCACTATCCAAGCGTTTCAAAGCCTTGCATAGACACATTCTTCATTAGTAACGGTCGTTACACAGACCCGTAACGGTCGTTACAATGTGCTTAACAGTCATTACGAGATGGAATTAGTCACTATCCAAACGTTTCAAAGCCTTGCATAGACACATTCTTCATTAGTAACGGTCGTTACACAGACCCGTAACGGTCGTTACAATGTGCTTAACAGTCATTATTATATGGAATTAGTCACTATCCAAACGTTTCAAAGCCTTGCATAGACACATTCTTCATTAGTAACGGTCGTTACACAGACCCGTAACGGTCGTTACAATGTGCTTAACAGTCATTATTATATGGAATTAGTCACTATCCAAACGTTTCAAAGCCTTGCATAGACACATTCTTCATTAGTAACGGTCGTTACACAAACCCGTAACGGTCGTTACAATGAGCTTAACAGTCAATGCGAGATGCCAGTTGTGCCTGTTGTACCTGTTGTGCCAGTTGTGCCAGTTGTGCCAGTTGTGCCAGTTGTGCCAGTTGTGCCAGTTGTGCCAGTTGTGCCAGTTGTGCCAGTTGCGCCGTAACGGTCGCTACAATGTGCTAAACAGTCATTATTATATGGAATTAGTCACTATCAAAACGTTTCAAAGCCTTGCTTACACATTCTTCATTAGTAACGGTCGTTACAGACCCGTAAAGGTCGTTACAATGTGCTTAACAGTCATTACGAGATGGAATTACTCACTATCCAAACGTTTCAAAGCCTTGCATAGACACATTCTTCATTAGTAACGGTCGTTACACAAACCCGTAACGGTCGTTACAATGAGCTTAACAGTCAATACGAGATGGAATTAGTCACTATCCAAGCGTTTCAAAGCCTTGCATAGACACATTCTTCATTAGTAACGGTCGTTACACAGACCCGTAACGGTCGTTACAATGTGCTTAACAGTCAATACGAGATGGAATTAGTCACTATCCAAACGTTTTAAAGCCTTGCATAGACACATTCTTCATTAGTAACGGTCGTTACACAGACCCGTAACGGTCGTTACAATGTGCTTAACAGTCATTATTATATGGAATTAGTCACTATCCAAACGTTTCAAAGCCTTGCATAGACACATTCTTCATTAGTAACGGTCGTTACACAGACCCGTAACGGTCGTTACAATGTGCTTAACAGTCATTATTATATGGAATTAGTCACTATCCAAACGTTTCAAAGCCTTGCATAGACACATTCTTCATTAGTAACGGTCGTTACACAGACCCGTAACGGTCGTTACAATGTGCTTAACAGTCATTATTAGATGGAATTAGTCACTATCCAAACGTTTCAAAGCCTTGCATACACACATTCTTCATTAGTAACGGTCGTTACACAGACCCGTAACGGTCGTTGCAATGTGCTTAACAGTCGTACTATTACGAGATGGAATTAGTCACTATCCAAACATTTTAAAGGCTTGCATTGACACGTTTTTTTCTATTAGTATATAGGTCGTTACACAAACCCGTAGCGGTCGTTACAATGTGCTTAACAGTCATTACGAGATGGAATTAGTCACTATCCAAACGTTTCAAAGCCTTGCATAGACACATTCTTCATTAGTAACGGTCGTTACACAGACCCGTAACGGTCGTTACAATGTGCTTAACAGTCATTACGAGATGGAATTAGTCACTATCCAAACGTTTCAAAGCCTTGCATAGACACATTCTTCATTAGTAACGGTCGTTACACAGACCCGTAACGGTCGTTACAATGTGCTTAACAGTCATTACGAGATGGAATTAGTCACTATCCAAACGTTTCAAAGCCTTGCATAGACACATTCTTCATTAGTAACGGTCGTTACACAGACCCGTAACGGTCGTTACAATGTGCTTAACAGTCATTATTATATGGAATTAGTCACTATCCAAACGTTTCAAAGCCTTGCATAGACACATTCTTCATTAGTAACGGTCGTTACACAGACCCGTAACGGTCGTTACAATGTGCTTAACAGTCATTATTATATGGAATTAGTCACTATCCAAACGTTTCAAAGCCTTGCATAGACACATTCTTCATTAGTAACGGTCGTTACACAAACCCGTAACGGTCGTTACAATGAGCTTAACAGTCAATGCGAGAGTTGTGCCTGTTGTGCAGTTGTTGTGCCTGTTGTAGTTGTGCCTGTTGTGCCTGTTGTGCCAGTTGTGCCAGTTGCGCCGTAACGGTCGCTACAATGTGCTAAACAGTCATTATTATATGGAATTAGTCACTATCAAAACGTTTCAAAGCCTTGCTTACACATTCTTCATTAGTAACGGTCGTTACAGACCCGTAAAGGTCGTTACAATGTGCTTAACAGTCATTACGAGATGGAATTAGTCACTATCCAAACGTTTCAAAGCCTTGCATAGACACATTCTTCATTAGTAACGGTCGTTACACAAACCCGTAACGGTCGTTACAATGAGCTTAACAGTCAATACGAGATGGAATTAGTCACTATCCAAACGTTTCAAAGCCTTGCATAGACACATTCTTCATTAGTAACGGTCGTTACACAAACCCGTAACGGTCGTTACAATGAGCTTAACAGTCAATACGAGATGGAATTAGTCACTTTCCAAACGTTTTAAAGCCTTGCATAGACGTATTCTTCATTAGTAACGGTCGTTACACAGACCCGTAACGGTCGTTACAATGTGCTTAACAGTCATTATGATATGGAATTAGTCACTATCCAAACTTTTTCAAAGCCTTGCATAGACACATTCTTCATTAGTAACGGTCGTTACACAGACCCGTAACGGTCGTTACAATGTGCCTAACATTCATTATGAGATGGAATTAGTCACTATCAAAACGTTTTAAAGCCTTGCTTAGACACATTCTTCATTTGCAACGGTCGTTACAGACCCGTAACGGTCGCTACAATGTGCTTAACAGTCATTATTATTTGGAATTAATCTTTATCCAAACGTTTCAAAGCCTTGCATACACACACTCTTCATTAATAACGGTCGTTACACAGACCCGTAACGGTCGTTGCAATGTGCTTAACAGTCGCTACTATTACGAGATGGAATTAGTCACTATCCAAACATTTTAAAGGCTTGCATTGACACGTTTTTTCTATTATATAGGTCGTTACACAAACCCGTAGCGGTCGTTACAATGTGCTTAACAGTCATTACGAGATGGAATTAGTCACTATCCAAACGTTTCAAAGCCTTGCTTAGACACATTCTTCATTAGTAACGGTCGTTACAGACCCGTAAAGGTCGTTACAATGTGCTTAACAGTCATTACGAGATGGAATTAGTCACTATCCAAACGTTTCAAAGCCTTGCATAGACACATTCTTCATTACTAACGGTCGTTACACAAACCTATAACGGTCGTTACAATGAGCTTAACAGTCAATACGAGATGGAATTAGTCACTATCCAAACGTTTCAAAGCCTTGCATAGACACATTCTTCATTAGTAACGGTTGTTAAACAGACCCGTAATAGCCATTACAATGTGCTTAACAGTTATTACGAGATGGAATTAGTTACTTTCCAAACGTTTCAAAGCCTTGCATAGACACATTCTTCATTAGTAACGGTCGTTACAGACCCGTAACGGTCGTTGCAATGTGCTTAACAGTCATTATTATATGGAATTAGTCACTATCCAAACGTTTCAAAGCCTTGCATAGACACATTCTTCATTAGTAACGGTCGTTACACAGACCCGTAACGGTCGTTACAATGTGCTTAACAGTCATTATTATATGGAATTAGTCACTATCCAAACGTTTCAAAGCCTTGCATAGACACATTCTTCATTAGTAAAGGTCGTTACACAAACCCGTAACGGTCGTTACAATGTGCTTAACAGTCAATGCGAGATGCCGTTGTTGTGCCTGTTGTGCCAGTTGTGCCTGTTTTAACTGAATTGGCTCAAATTTCAGTCAAAGGACCCTCAGGGTGTGCTAGTTCATCACACAGAGTTTCTAGAAAAAAATGCATACTGACGAACGCATAGATAGACATACTTATGCATGCATAGGGTTCAACCCTATCGCTAACCACTTTATACTTAACTGAATTGGCTCGAATTTCAGCCGAAGGACCCTCAGGGTGTGCTAGTTCATCACACCGAGTTTCTAGAAAATCGCTTCACAAATTGCACACTGACGAACGCATACGCACACTTATGCATGCAACACTTTATGCTTAACCAAATTGGCTCAAAGTTGAATCGAAGGACCCTCAGGGTGTGCTAATTCATCAATCCGAGTTTCAAGAAAATCGGTTCAAAAATGCGCACTGACGAACGCATAGGCATACTTATGCATGCATATGCGCATTTACACCCCCCTGATTGGCTGAAAACGCTTCTAACCATGTTCAAACAACCCTATATGCCCCCCTCACCACTTTCCACCCCCAAAAAAAGAGAGACAGAGACACAGAGAGAGAGAGAGAGAGAGAGAGAGAGAGAGAGAGAGAGAGAGAGAGAGAGAGAGAGAGAGAGAGAGAGAGAGAGAGAGAGAGAGAGAGAGAGAGAGATGCTATTGTTTTGGTCAGTATGGTTGGAATAGATTTTATTATTTTTAATGGCCCATTTGGGGGGTGGGGGGTGGGGGGGGGGGTGATTTGGTCTACATCAATATCCTATTTCTTTCTTTAATACTTACACACACTCACAGGCACAATCACCACACCAACATCACACTACTATATTATATTGTTTGAAGCAATTGTAGTGGGAGGACGTTAAACTGAAGAGCAACATACTCTCTCTCTCCAAGTAAACAGTCAGAAGACCAAGGGCTAGTGATGTGAGCATGCAGCATTTATTACTGTGTAAAATCATCGGCCAACGAGCGAAAGGACACTGAACACAAACAATACATGACGCACTGTTGTTTATTACTGTGTAAAATCATCGGCCAACGACGCAAACAACATTACACTGAACTGACACAATTCAGCATATACAAAACACACGATTAGAAAACCAACACATGATGTGCAAAATAAACACATAATATACAAAATAAACACTTAATGTAGAAAATAAACAACACACACACAATGTACAAATTAAACACATGATGTAGAAAACAAACAACACACAATGTACAAATTAAACACATGATGTAGAAAACAAACAACACACAATGTACAAATTAAACACATGATGTAGAAAACAACACACACACAATGTACAAATTAAACACATGATGTAGAAAACAAACAACACACAATGTACAAATTAAACACATGATGTAGAAAACAAACAACACACAATGTACAAATTAAACACATGATGTAGAAAACAAACAACACACAATGTACAAATTAAACACATGATGTAGAAAACAAACAACACACAATGTACAAATTAAACACATGATGTAGAAAACAAACAACACACAATGTACAAATTAAACACATGATGTAGAAAACAAACAACACACAATGTACAAATTAAACACATGATGTAGAAAACAAACAACACACACACACAGAATGTAGTGGCATATGACTACTCTCAATTTCCGCAGTTTTTCATTAGATTTATACTAAGAAAGGAAGGTAACCCATTATTATTCGCTATTTACTATTTTCAGGGGGGGGGGGGGGGGGGGGGGTGCTAGTAGGAGAAGGTCTCAACCTTGATACTAGAATTCTTGAAAACCCAAAAGCTGTAAATGGAAAAATGGTAAAAACCAAAAATTTGATACTAACTTCATAAGACCTCCAAATCCGGAAAATTCTAGTACAGCAACACTTCGGTTCAATAGGGGGCATGGGGCTGACAGTTGTTTCTACATCAAAGCTTCGAAAGAAATTTATGTTAAAACCTTCAGCCTGGGACATCGACAGTCGACAACACTTTTGTTCAAAACGGAGGGCGGCGTGGCTGGAAGGGGGGAGGGGGGGGAGGCAGAAACCTTCAGCCTGGGATGTTAACAGTCGACAACACTTTGGTTCAAAACGGAGGGCAGCATGGCTGGAAGGGGGGGAGGCGGAAACCTTCAGCCTGGGACGCTGACAGTCGACAAAACATTTGTTCAAAACGA
The DNA here is from genome assembly GCA_017654935.2 of Phymorhynchus buccinoides. NCBI lineage: Eukaryota > Metazoa > Mollusca > Gastropoda > Neogastropoda > Raphitomidae > Phymorhynchus > Phymorhynchus buccinoides. The sequence continues at coordinate 332,387 of JAGGCT020004108.1, forward strand.
AGGGCTGCATGGCTGGAAGGGGGGAGGGGGGGAGGCGGAAACCTTCAGCCTGGGACGTTGACAGTCGACAAAACTTTTGTTCAAAACGAAGGGCTGCATGGCTGGGAGGCGGAAGCGAAATACTTTTTATATCAAAACTACCCGGGTTTTAGCAAAAGACTAAGTGATGGCTGACGAAATAGCAATGGAAGTCAGTGATCCTGGGAAGTGACGGACAATTTCTTTTAAGGCCATTGCCTCCATCACCCATTGTCCTGATCATGTAGACCAGTTGGAGGACACTGACTCCATCACCCATTGTCCTGATCATGTAGACCAGTTGCAGGACACTGACTCCATCACCCATTGTCCTGATCATGTAGACCAGTTGGAGGACACTGACTCCATCACCCATTGTCCTGATCATGTAGACCAGTTGCAGGACACTGACTCCATCACCCATTGTCCTGATCATGTAGACCAGTTGCAGGACACTGACTCCATCACCCATTGTCCTGATCATGTAGACCAGTTGGAGGACACTGGCTCACTTCACCAACTTTGCTTGACATCCATCCACAATTCCACACACAAAAATACAAGAGAAAGTTGTGTGACCAACACTATGACAGACACAGAGACAAAAGCAGAAACACAGTCCCCCTGTCAGGTGGTGGGCCAAGGACAACAGACAACACACAGAGCATTGTGCACACATCTGTGTGCGCTCACGACAAAATACTTGAGAGGCTGTGACACATGACCAGTTTGTGGAAAAATCGTACATCAAACAAAAGTATCATAAGTCATGTATTCCACATCATACGTCATGTATTCCACATCATACGTCGCATGTATTCCACATCATACGTCATGTATTCCACATCATACGTCGCATGTATTCCACATCATACGTCGCATGTATTCCACATCATACGTCGCATGCATTTCACATCATACGTAGCATGTATTTCACATCATTCATCACATGTATTTCACATCGTACATTTCATGTACAAAATATGCAGCAAAATGTTGGCCGATCACCAAAGCACACTTCAGAAAACAACACAGAGACCCAAAAAATGTGAATCAACACACTGAACAGTACTAATAAAAAAAAGTAATATGCTGAAACATTGCATTGATCAGTGACCATTTCTAAAGGGGTGCGGGGGAGAGGCAAATAAATCCACTGAATTCCCCCCCCCTCTCTCTCCCCCCCATTCTCATTCATACATACAAGCACACACGCACGCATACTCGCATGCATGCACGTACACACACCAACACACATTAAGTAGGTAGATGTAATTTCTTGTTCTGTACAAATTGCGGACATAGATTTATGTACATGGCACCAAACCAGGCAGTGCTCTCCCCTTGACCATACACTTCAGTCTTCATGGCTTGACGTTCTCTTCCTCTCCATTCCCCAGGGCTCCCAGGGACACCAAACCAGTGCTCCCCCCTTGACCATACACTTCAGTCTTCATGGCTTGTCGTTCTCTTCCTCTCCATTCCCCAGGGCTCCCAGGGACACCAAACCAGTGCTCCCCCCTTGACCATACACTTCAGTCTTCATGGCTTGTCGTTCTCTTCCTCTCCATTCCCCAGGGCTCCCAGGGACACCAAACCAGTGCTCCCCCCTTGACCATACACTTCAGTCTTCATGGCTTGACGTTCTCTTCCTCTCCATTCTCATATTTCCTAATCATCTATATACTTTTTTTCATTTTCTCAATTCTTCCCAATCATATATATACTTTTTTTAATTTTCTCAATTCTTCTCAATCACGCATTACATATACTTTTTTCATTTTATCCATTCTTCCCAATCATGCATGACATATAGTTTTTTTATGTTCTCAATTCTTCCCAATCATGCACGACGCATACTTTTTTCATTTTCTTAATTCTTCCCAATCATGCACGACGCATACTTTTTTCATTTTCTGAATTCATCCCAATCATGTATGGCATACTTTTTTCATTTTCTTAATTCTTCCCAATCATGCACGACGCATACTTTTTTCATTTTCTGAATTCATCCCAATCATGTATGGCATACTTTTTTCATTTTCTGAATTCTTCCCAATCATGCATGACATACTTTTTTTCATTTTATCCGTTCCTCTCCACCTCTTCTTTCCTATGATCCACACTCCTTCATTACTTTCACAAGCAATTAAACCCCCTGGACTGCCACCATGACATCACTGATCATGTCATCAGGTGAAGAGGAATAACCCCAATGTGCTGGCTTTTGCTCTAACACAGTCAAGAGAGTAATATCCCCAGACCATTTTGCCAGATTGGCTCTATCAGTTGTCTTTTTCATGGCATGATTTGCCCAATGATTTTTTTCTTTAATTTTCACTGGCAGTCAAGGGGTTAAACCACTAACAAAAGTCACATGCCTGTTCATGTAGAAACAGTTCATCCACACCAAAAAACAAAGCATGAAAGCCACAGGCTAGTGAAGCCTTTGTGAACCAGAACAATCAGTGTTCAGTGGAAAGATAGCCATCACGTCAACACATCGTGCTTAGTGTCAACACAATCAGTGGAAAGATAGCCATCACGTCAACACATCATGTTTACTGTCAACACAATGAGTGTTCAGTGGAAAGATAGCCATCACGTCAACACATCATGTTTAGTGTCAACACAATCAGTGGAAAGATAGCCATCACGTCAACACATAGTGCTTAGTGTCAACACAATCAGTGGAAAGATAGCCATCACGTCAACACATCGTGTTTACTGTCAACACAATGAGTGTTCAGTGGAAAGATAGCGATCATGTCAACAAATCGTGCTTAGTGTCAACACAATCAGTGGAAAGATAGCCATCATGTCAACACATCATGTTTACTGTCAACACAATGAGTGTTCGTGGAAAGATAGCCATCACGTCAACACATCATGTTTAGTGTCAACACAATGAGTGTTCAGTGGAAAAATAGCCATCACGTCAACACATCGTGCTTAGTGTCAACCCAATGAGTGTTCAGTGGAAAGATAGCCATCATGTCAACACATCGTGTTTAGTGTCAGCACAATCAATGGAAAGATAGCCATCACGTCAACACATCATGTTTACTGTCAACACAATGAGTGTTCAGTGGAAAGATAGCCATCACGTCAACACATCGTGTTTACTGTCAACACAATGAGTGTTCAGTGGAAAGATAGCCATCACATCAACACATCATGTTTACTGTCAACACAATGAGTGTTCAGTGGAAAGATAGCCATCACATCAACACATCATGTTTACTGTCAACACAATGAGTGTTCAGTGGAAAGATAGCCATCACGTCAACACATCGTGTTTAGTGTCAACACAATGAGTGTTCAGTGGAAAGATAGCCATCACGTCAACACATCGTGTTTACTGTCAACACAATGAGTGTTCAGTGGAAAGATAGCCATCACATCAACACATCGTGTTTACTGTCAACACAATGAGTGTTCAGTGGAAAGATAGCCATCACGTCAACACATCGTGTTTAGTGTCAACACAATGAGTGTTCAGTGGAAAGATAGCCATCACGTCAACACATCGTGTTTAGTGTCAACACAATCAGTGTTCAGTGGAAAGATAGCCATCACGTCAACACATCATGCTTAGTGTCAAACCATCTCTACACGTGCAGTACTCATTCCAGTCTTCAATAAAACATGTCCATAATCCTATTAACAAATCCTTTAAGGTCAAACATCAACACACAGTCTTCAATAAAACATGTCCATAATCCTATTAACAAATCCTTTAAGGTCAAACATCAACACCGACACAGTCTTCAATAAAAACATGTTCATAATCCTATTAACAAATCTTTTAAGGTCAAACATCAACACCGACACAGTCTTCAATAAAACAATGTCGGTAATCCTATGAACAATTTTTTATTATAGTCAAGTACCAACAAAAACACAGTCTTTAAAAAAAATACATCCATCATTACAAATTTACATAAACATGCACTTTTCAGCATTACAATAATCTTTATACATAAAATACTAAAGAGTCATAAATTGTATTGAAAACAAAATCAGGGTTTCTTAAAGAGTAGAGATCAAACAATTTGCGGTGTTTACCATTCAAATATCTTAATTTAAGAAAAAGTGATTACATAAAGTAAGTTGTACAATACGAGACAGTACATTTATAACATTTATATTATTGAGGCATTTGTGTACAACACTGAACATACACAGACTTTTCTCTATAACCAAAGAAAAGGTCTTTGCACCCCCCCTCCCCCCTCCAAAAAATGCTCTTTGATGCAGCCTTGGGGTAAACAATCAATCAAACAATCAATCAAACAAACAATCAATCAAACAATCAATCAAACAATCAATCAAACAAACAATCAATCAAACAAACAATCAATCAAACAATCAGATCCTAAAATACAACATGAAAAACAAAATGTAAGAAAGACGATCAAACAATCAATCAAACAATCAATCAATCAAACAATCAGATCCTAAAATACAACATGAAAAACAAAATGTAAGAAAGACGATCAAACAATCAATCAATCATCAATCAAACAATCATCAATCAAACAATCAATCAAACCTTACACAAAAACACACAGGTCTGTCACATTCACTTCAAGTCTGTTACATGATGTATGCATATCTGTTACATGATGTATGCACTAACAGGTCTGTCACATTCACTTCAAGTCTGTTACATGATGTATGCACTAATAGGTCTGTCACATTCACTTCAAGTCTGTTACATGATGTATGCACTAATAGGTCTGTCACATTCACTTCAAGTCTGTTACATGATGTATGCACTAATAGGTCTGTCACATTCACTTCAAGTCTGTTACATGATGTATGCATATCTGTTACATGATGCATGCACTAATAGGTCTGTCACATTCACTTCAAGTCTGTTACATGATGTATGCATATCTGTTACATGATGTATGCACTAATAGGTCTGTCACATTCACTTCAAGTCTGTTACATGATGTATGCATATATGTTACATGATGTATGCACCAACAGGTCTGTTACATGATGCATGTATACCTGTTACATGATGTATGCATTTACAGGTCTGTTACATGATGAATGCACTTACAGGTCTGTTACATGATGTATGCACTTACAGGTCTGTTACATGATGCATGCACTTACAGGTCTGTTACATAATGTATGCACTTACAGGTCTGTTACATGATGCATGCACTTACAGGTCTGTTACATAATGTATGCACTTACAGGTCTGTTACATGATGCATGCACTTACAGGTCTGTTACATAATGTATGCACTTACAGGTCTGTTACATGATGCATGCACTTACAGGTCTGTTACATGATGTATGCACTTACAGGTCTGTTACATGATGTATGCACTTACAGGTCTGTTACATGATGTATGCACTTACAGGTCTGTTACATAATGTATGCACTTACAGGTCTGTTACATGATGTATGCACTTACAGGTCTGTTACATGATGTATGCACTTACAGGTCTGTTACATGATGTATGCACTTACAGGTCTGTTACATGATGCATGTATACCTGCTACATGCCCACCTGAGTCAGTTAGATCAAATGATTTCTTCTTCTAAGTTGTGCATCTCTGCTGTTAAAACATGGATGTTTTGCAACAAACTGCAGCTAAATGCTGAAAAGACAGAGATGATTCTTGTAGCCTCTAACCACACAATTAAAACTCTGGTTCTCCCAGGTTCTGTCGACATTGATGGCACTGAGATCAAGCTGTCAGCATCTGTCCGCAATTTAGGTGTTACTTTGGACCAAACCCTCTCTTTCAAACAGCATGTTTCCAATGTTTGCAAGTCTTGCTATCTAGAACTTCGAAGAATTAGTTCAATCCGCCGTTTCCTCTCTCAAGATGCCCTGAAGACTCTAGTATGTGCTTTTGTTCTGTCTCGCCTTGACTACTGTAACTCACTTCTTGCTGGCTGTCCATCAACTCTCATCTCTAAGCTCCAACGGGTCCAGAATAATGCTGCTCGTCTCATTTCTCGCTCCCCTAGGTACGCTCATATTACTCCGGTTCTTCGTTCTCTACATTGGCTCCCAGTTCAATCACTTATTGACTACAAAATTCTCCTCCTTGCCTTCAAGTCACTGAATGATCAAGCTCCCTTATATCTCTCTGATCTCCTTCATCTCTATGTCCCAGCTCGCCAACTACGTTCGTCTTCTGATTCTCGTCTCCTTTCCATTCCCTCCATCCGTCTCAAATCTGTTGGCCAACGTTCTTTTTCCTGTCAAGCACCATCTCTTTGGAATTCTCTGCCTTCTCCTCTCCGACACTCCAACTCAGTCTCCTCATTCAAAACCTCTCAAAACCTCTCTTAAAACCCATCTTTTTCCTGCTGCACCCTAAATATTTGATCAGTTGTCTATCTTGTGTGCACATGAGGGAAGATTGAATAAGAGGTTTGTGCTGTGCTTTGTGGTGTGTGTGTGTGTATGTGTGTGTTGTGTGTGTGTGTGTGAGCATGCATGTGTGCACACAAGTGTGCTTGTATGTGTTTTGGTTCTGTGGGTTGTGTGTCGGTGCACGCATGCGTGTGTGTTTGTATGTCTGCGTGCGTACATTGTGTGTGAGGGTGTTTCTGTATGTGTTGGTGTATGTGGTCAGTCGTGCGGCTCAGTTGATGTGTGCTTACTGAATGGGGGATGAACGAGTCGGTGTTGTTAAATGTGTGTGTGTGTGTGTATGTGTGTGATATATATATATATATATATATATATATATATATATAGAGAGAGAGAGAGAGAGAGAGAGAGAGAGAGAGAGAGAGAGAGAGAGAGAGTGAGAGAGAGAGAGAGAGAGAGAGAGAGAGAGAGAGAGTTGCTTTGTATGTATGCGTTGTTGCTGGTTGGTGTCATTCTTGAATGCTGTTTTTGTTGTCTATTTGTTGATGAAAAATTGATTGTAAAGCGCTTTGGGCTCATCTGAGGTAAAGCGCTATATAAATGTACAATTATTATGCATATCTGTTACATGATGTATGCACTTACAGGTCTGTTACATGATGTATGTATACCTGTTACATGATGTATGCATATCTGTTACATGATGTATGCACTTACAGGTATGTTACATGATGTATGCACTTACAGGTGTTACATGATGTATGTATACCTGTTACATGATGTATGCATATCTGTTACATGATGCATGCACTTACAGGTATGTTACATGATGTATGCACTTACAGGTGTTACATGATGTATGTATACCTGTTACCTGATGCATGTATATATGTTACATGATGTATGTACTTACAGGTCTGTTACATGATGTGTGCATACCTGTTATATGATGCATGCATATCTGTTACATGATGTATGCACTTACAGGTCTGTTACATGATGCATGTATACCTGTTACATGATGTATGCATATCTGTTACATGATGTATGTACTTACAGGTCTGTTACATGATGCATGTATACCTGTTACATGAGGTATGCACTTACAGGTCTGTTACATGATGCATGTATACCTGTTACATGATGTATGCACTTACAGGTCTGTTACATGATGTATGCACTTACAGGTCTGTTACATGATGCATGCACTTACAGGTCTGTTACATGATGTATGCACTTACAGGTCTGTTACATGATGCATGCACTTACAGGTCTGTTACATGATGCATGCACTTACAGGTCTGTTACATAATGTATGCACTTACAGGTCTGTTACATGATGTATGCACTTACAGGTCTGTTACATGTATGCATACCTGTTACATGATGTATGCACTTACAGGTCTGTTACATGTATGCATACCTGTTACATGATGTATGCACTTACAGGTCTGTTACATGATGTATGTATACCTGTTATATGATGGATGCACTTACATGATGCATGCATATCTGTTACATGATGTATGCACTTACAGGTCTGTTACATGATGTATGTATACCTGTTACATGTACTTACAGGTCTGTTACATGTATGTATACATGTTACATGAGGTATGCACTTACAGGTCTGTTACATGATGTATGCACTTACATGTCTGTTACATGATGCATGTATACCTGTTACATGATGTATGCACTTACAGGTCTGCTACATGATGTATGTACTTACAGGTCTGTTACATGATGTATGCACTTACAGGTCTGTTACATGATGTATGCACTTACAGATCTGTTACATGATGCATGTATACCTGTTACATGTACTTACAGGTCTGTTACATGTATGTATACATGATGTATGCACTTACAGGTCTGTTACATGATGTATGTACTTACAGGTCTGTTACATGATGTATGCATACCTGTTATATGATGTATGTACTTACATGATGCATGCATACCTGTTACATGATGTATGCACTTACATGTCTGTTGCATGATGTATGTATACCTGTTACATGATGTATGCACTTACAGGTCTGTTACATGATGCATGCATACCTGTTACATGATGTATGCACTTACATGTCTGTTGCATGATGTATGTATACCTGTTACATGATGTATGCACTTACAGGTCTGTTACATGATGCATGTATACCTGTTACATGATGTATGCATATCTGTTACATGATGTATGCAGGTCTGTTACATGATGTATGTCTGTTACATGATGTATGCATATCTGTTACATGATTACATACCTGTTACATGATGCATGCATACCTGTTACATGATGCATGCATACCTGTTACATGATGTATGTATATCTGTTACATGATGTATGTATACCTGTTACATGATGCATGCATATCTGTTACATGATGTATGCATATCTGTTGCATGATGTATGTATACCTGTTACATGATGCATGCATATCTGTTACATGATGTATGCATATCTGTTACATGATGTATGTATACCTGTTACATGATGCATGCATATCTGTTACATGATGCATGCATATCTGTTACATGATGTATGCATATCTGTTGCATGATGTATGTATACATGTTACATGATGCATGCATATCTGTTACATGATGCATGCATATCTGTTACATGATGCATGCATACCTGTTACATGATGCATGCATATCTGTTACATGATGCATGCATATCTGTTACATGATGTATGCACTTACAGGTCTGTTACATGTATGCATACCTGTTACATGATGTATGCACTTACAGGTCTGTTACATGATGTATGTATACCTGTTATATGATGGATGCACTTACATGATGCATGCATATCTGTTACATGATGTATGCACTTACAGGTCTGTTACATGATGTATGTATACCTGTTACATGTACTTACAGGTCTGTTACATGTATGTATACATGTTACATGAGGTATGCACTTACAGGTCTGTTACATGATGTATGCACTTACATGTCTGTTACATGATGCATGTATACCTGTTACATGATGTATGCACTTACAGGTCTGTTACATGATGTATGTACTTACAGGTCTGTTACATGATGTATGCACTTACAGGTCTGTTACATGATGTATGCACTTACAGATCTGTTACATGATGCATGTATACCTGTTACATGTACTTACAGGTCTGTTACATGTATGTATACATGATGTATGCACTTACAGGTCTGTTACATGATGTATGCACTTACAGGTCTGTTACATGATGTATGCATACCTGTTATATGATGTATGTATTTACATGATGCATGCATACCTGTTACATGATGTATGCACTTACATGTCTGTTGCATGATGTATGTATACCTGTTACATGATGTATGCATACAGGTCTGTTACATGATGCATGCATACCTGTTACATGATGTATGCACTTACATGTCTGTTGCATGATGTATGTATACCTGTTACATGATGTATGCACTTACAGGTCTGTTACATGATGCATGCATACCTGTTACATGATGTATGCATATCTGTTACATGATGTATGCATATCTGTTACATGATGTATGTATATCTGTTACATGATGTATGCATATCTGTTACATGATGCATGCATACCTGTTACATGATGTATGCATACCTGTTACATGATGCATGCATACCTGTTACATGATGTATGCATATCTGTTACATGATGTATGTATACCTGTTACATGATGCATGCATATCTGTTACATGATGTATGCATATCTGTTACATGATGTATGTATACCTGTTACATGATGCATGCATATCTGTTACATGATGTATGCATATCTGTTGCATGATGTATGTATACATGTTACATGATGCATGCATATCTGTTACATGATGCATGCATATCTGTTACATGATGTATGCATATCTGTTGCATGATGTATGTATACATGTTACATGATGCATGCATATCTGTTACATGATGCATGCATATCTGTTGCATGATGCATGCATACCTGTTACATGATGCATGCATATCTGTTACATGATGCATGCATATCTGTTACATGATGTATGCATATCTGTTACATGATGTATGTATACCTGTTACATGATGTATGTATACCTGTTACATGATGTATGTATACATGTTCCATGATGTGTGGAAATCAGCATTATGTTCACCAATGAACAGAGAACATGAAGGATTTCTTATTGCATTCACAGAAGAACAAAATGGTAGCAGAGGAGAGGAGAAAGAGACAGACAGACAGAGACACAGGGAGAGAGACACAGGGAGAGAGAGAGAGAGAGAGAGAGAGAGAGAGAGAGAGAGAGAGAGAGAGAGAGAGAGAGAGAGAGAGAGGAGGGAGGAGAAGAAGATGAAGAGGAGGAGAAGAGAGGGTTATTTCAAAGTTCTGTTTGCTTGATATCATTATTCTACTTTTGCATATTATAATTATTTCAAAAGTCATTGAACTTACAAGGTCTATAGTGCAATGCTTTCTATACTGCTCAATGGAGACTTTTAAATGTACACTGTTAAAATCTGTTTCATCATATAATAAAAAGGCAAGTGCGTGTGTGTGTCTCTGTGTGTCTGTGTGAAACACAAAACAGGCCTTATAACTCCGCCGTTTTTCGACCGAATCGCTTCAAATTTGCTCTGAGCCCTAACAGGGCGATGGCAACGGCAACCGAGGCGGCCGTGTCATTTGCGCGGTTTGGCAAATGCATGAAACGCGTATCCGCCGGCCTCTCGGCGCCCGTATCTCCGGCATTTCTGGACCGATTGCCTTCAAATTTGGCAGGTAGATGACCGGGGACGGTGACTATCGATGTGCCAAACCGGAAGCGAGGGTGGGCTGGAGGGGGGGGGGATGGGGGATGAACCTCTCTGGTTGAACTAAGTAGGCTTTCAGTTCGTTTTTCTTTTTTGTCCTTTGCCGATCTACGACGGCAAAGGAGTATGTTTTCGTTCGGTTTGTTTCCTTTTTTTGTTTGTTTGTTTGTTCTTTTCTGTCTGTCCCAAGGATCTCCCAAACCGCTTGACCGAATCGCTTCAAATTTTGTGTGGTGGTGTGTCCCCATGAGAGGAAGGTATCCGCGCAAACTTTTTGCCGTCCTGACCTTGACGTTATGACCTTGAAAACCGAAAATCGTTAAGGGGCCATAACTTCCACACCGTAGATCCTAGAGTCTTGAAACTTGGCATGGATGTACTTTCGCTTATGGCCGTTCTGATGATGGCATACCGATGAAGGTCAAGGTCAAGGTCAGGGAGATCGGTACGCCTTGAAAGTAGTAGGGGTCTAACAATTGTGTTTTTCTGTCCCAAGCATATCTCCTGAACCGCTTGATTGAATCGTTGCCAATTTTGTGTGGTGGTGTGTCACCATGAGAGGAAGGCATCCACGCATAAGTTATCGCCATCATGACCTTGACCTTAGTGTATGACCTTGAAAACCAAAAATCTTTAAGGGGCTATAACGTCCACACCGTTGGTCTTAGATACTTCAAACTTGGCATGTAGGTACTTTGGCTTATGGCCGTTCTGATGATTGCATAATCAAGGTCAAGGTCAGGGAGATCGGTAGGCCTTGAAAGTGGTAGGGGTCTAAAAATTGGGTTTTCAGCCACAAAAGTAAAAATATAATATTTCGCGGACCCGGCGAAACCAGTACTCAGCGCTACCTGTACTTGGCGTTACCTGCACTAGGCGTTACCTGCACTAGGCGTTACGGGTACTCAGCGTTGCGCTAGTACTACTAAAAACAGACTTTGCCAAGTTCACATCTTCTTCTACTAACAACAAACTCTTCACATTGCTAGGAACTTTTTATACTGCTAGGAAGAGAACTTTCACACTGTTCACCCAAATGTCTGTGGGGGCTGTGCTTGTGGCGATGGAGGGCAGTGAGCCATGTTGATCCGACACTTTATATACATGTACTGCTAGGAAGAGAACTTCCATACTGTTCACCCAAATGTCTGTGGGGGCTGTGCTTGTGGCGATCACTACAGTGCAGTGGAGGGCAGTGAGCCATGTTGATCCGACACTTTATATACATGTACTGCTAGGAAGAGAACTTTCACACTGTTCACCCAAATGTCTGTGGGGCAGTGATCCACGTTGATCCGACACTTTATATACATATACTGCTAGGAAGAGAACTTTCACACTGTTCACCCAAATGTCTGTGGGGGCTGTGCTTGTGGCGATCACTGCAGTACAGTGGAGGGCAGTGAGCCATGTTGATCCGACACTTTTTCAGAAAAAAGAACCTGCTTTACACCGACATGAGCACTTTCATCTTTATATTAAAAGCCAAGTGTGTGTGTGTGTGAAACACAAAACGGGCCTTATAACTCTGCCGGTTTTCGACCGAATCGCTTCAAATTTGCTGTGAGCCCTAACGGGGCGATGGCAACGGCAACCGAGGCGGCCGTGTCATTTGTGCGGTTTGGCAAATGCGCGAAACGCGTATCCGCTGGCCTCTCTGCGCCCGTATCTCCAGTATTTCTGGACCGATTGCCTTCGAATTTGGCATGTAGATGACCGGGGACGGTGACTATCGATGTGCCAAACCGGAATCGAATCGATTCAGAAACGCGCGCGATATACGCCGATTCACCTTTTCACAAATAACTCCGCCGTTTCTTAACCGAATTCGCTGTCAGGCTTGCTGTGGCCGGGGCAAAGTCTGGCAGCAAATTTGAAGAGAATCAAGAGAGCGCGTCACTCTCAGAGCAGCGCCAACGGGAAACGGGGCCTTATAACTCCGCCGTTTGTTAACCGAATCGCTTCAAATTTGCTGTACTCAGCATTACCAGTACTTGGCGTTATCGTTACTAGGCGTTACCGTTACTAGGGAGAGCGCATCACTCTCAGAGCAGCGCCAACGGGAAACGGGGCCTTATAACTCCGCCGTTTCTTAACCGAATCGCTTCAAATTTGCTGTACTCAGCGTTACCAGTACTTGGCATTACTGTTACTAGGCATTACCGTTACTAGGCGTTACCAGTACTAGGCATTGCGCTAGTACTACTAAAACACGGGCTTCACAAAGCTACCATTTATGCTCATACTACTGCTAGCAACAAACACTGCTTCCAACTGCTAAGAACAGTTTCAATGTTACTAAAAGCAGACATTATTTCACAAAGCTACAATTTCTGTTTAGTTTTTTAATGACACTGCTCATAACAAACATTAACACTGTCAGAGACAAACACTTTTCACACGGCTTAAAACAAGCCTTCATTCAAACACCATAAAAAGTAGAGTTCTGGCAGAAATCACAGAGTATAGTGACAACTGGTATGAGTCCTAACCCTAACCCTAGAACAACTGGTATGTGTCAAAACACTGTAAACCCAGATAACTGAACTGGGCTGACTATGATTTAATACCAGCATATTGTGGAGAAATGCTACATTGAATTTGTGAACACTAAACATTTTTTTCAAACAGACAGTGTGACAACTGAGGTTCTTTACTGTGTTGACTAGAAACATGGCCATGACAACAGCACAATAACACTAAAACAACACTAACAATAACATCAATATCAATACAATAAAACCGTGATTGAATTGAAATCACAATACAATAAAACCATGATTGAATTGAAATCACAATACAACCATGATCGAAATCAAAAAGTGACAATGTATCATTTTCCAATCCTCAACACACCCCTGTACCGCACAGTTAAATGGGAACAAAGAGGGATTGTATGCGAGTCATGTGCTCAGTGGTATTATGCTGAATGCCAAAGCCTGGAAAACAGCTCCTATGATAGATTGGGCCAAAGTGACCTAACCTGGCACTGTTATTTGCGCGAACCAGAACCATAGCACAGTTGTGTTCGACCTACATGGGCTGGAGCACAGGACCTGTAGTGCCTTAGACCATCCACAGCTTTCACCTTCTTTCTCCTGAAGAACAAAACAACTTGTTTACCCCCTGCACAGCTCTACTCCGACAGAGGCCAGCAAACAAGACAGGACCTGTAGTGCCTTAGACCATCCACAGTTTTCACCTTCTTTCTCCTGAAGAACAAAACAACTTGTTTACCCCCTGCACAGCTCTACTCCGACACACGCCAGCAAACAAGACAGGACCTGTAGTGCCTTAGACCATCCACAGCTTTCACCTTCTTTCTCCTGAAGAACAAAACTGCTGACAGTCTTATGGGCCAGCTGTGGTGGTGTTATTCTCAGTGTTAGAGTACTGCTGACAGTCTTATGGGCCAGCTGTGGTGGTGTTATTCTCAGTGTTAGAGTACTGCTGACAGTCTTATGGGCCAGCTGTGGTGGTGTTATTCTCAGTGTTAGAGTACTGCTGACAGTCTTATAATAATAATAATAATAATTGTACATTTATATAGCGCTTTACCTCAGATGAGCCCACCAGCTGTGCTGGTGTTATCCTCAGAGTCAGGGTGGACCCCATGCACAGCTTACTGGGGACCCTCAACATGGAGAGAAAGCAGGGCGAGGTCTGTTGACAGTCTTATGGGCCAGCTGTGCTGGTGTTATCCTCAGAGTCAGGGTGGACCCCATGCACAGCTTACTGGGGACCCTCAACATGGAGAGAAAGCAGGGCGAGGTCTGTTGACAGTCTTATGGGCCAGCTGTGCTGGTGTTATCCTCAGAGTCAGGGTGGACCCCATGCACAGCTTACTGGGGACCCTCAACATGGAGAGAAAGCAGGGCGAGGTCTGTTGACAGTCTTATGGGCCAGCTGTGCTGGTGTTATCCTCAGAGTCAGGGTGGACCCCATGCACAGCTTACTGGGGACCCTCAACATGGAGAGAAAGCAGGGCGAGGTCTGTTGACAGTCTTATGGGCCAGCTGTGCTGGTGTTATCCTCAGAGTCAGGGTGGACCCCATACACAGCTTACTGGGGACCCTCAACATGGAGAGAAAGCAGGGCGAGGTCTGTTGACAGTCTTATGGGCCAGCTGTGCTGGTGTTATCCTCAGAGTCAGGGTGGACCCCATGCACAGCTTACTGGGGGCCATCCACTGTCCCGGCAGCTCAAACAGCACAGTGCCCACAGCCGCCACACCGTCCTCCGTGGGCTCCACCGCCATGGGAACCACCCCAACCGGGGGCCAGCGGCCTGGAGGGGGGCGGGGGAAGGATGGGGTGGGCGGGAGACAGGTCCAGGGGGTGCGCGGGGTGGTGGGGGTGGGGGTGCAGACGTAGCACCGGGCGGGACAGGCGAGAGCGCCGGTTGTAGATGGTGGACATGAAGCTGCCCCCTCCCCCTCCCCCCAGCACGCCCCCTCCTACCCCCAGCACGCCCCCTGGGGGCAAGGAGAATCCCAGGGTGTCCCCGGTGTCCTGAGGAGGGGGGTCGTGCTCTAGCAGCACCAAGACCTTGGCGAAGGGCCTGGAGGCCATGCACTCCATCTCCCTCTCTCTCAGCTGGCGCGAGCGGCGGGCGTCAAAGGCCTGCTTGACCTTCCACAGCATGACGCACAGCGCCAGGAACAGGAAGAAGCAGGAGAAGAAGACGGAGAAGAAGACAAACAGGTCGATGTGGGGCTGGTCCTGCCGGAAGTAGAGGATGCCGTACGTCTTGTCCCCCACCCCCTC
Source organism: Phymorhynchus buccinoides (assembly GCA_017654935.2). Classification (NCBI taxonomy): domain Eukaryota; kingdom Metazoa; phylum Mollusca; class Gastropoda; order Neogastropoda; family Raphitomidae; genus Phymorhynchus; species Phymorhynchus buccinoides. The sequence continues at coordinate 348,307 of JAGGCT020004108.1, forward strand.
CTCTCCCTCCCTGGACTGCACCACCATGTAGAATCGGGACACGCGCAGGTTGTGGTCTTTCTCTGGCAGGGTGATCACCAGACGGAACCTGACGTCCCGCACCACCAGGATGGAGTTCTTCTGGCGCACCGTGATGTACGTGTTGAGGCTGCTGGCCGCCACGTGCTCAAACTGGTACTCCCCGAACGCAGAGATGTCCTTAGGACTGCGCTTGTCACGCGAAGTAGAGTCCAGGGGGGGATAGTGAGCCATGTTGACCTGTGTGAACACAGATAAACACCATTACACACGGCAATATTGCAACAATAACACGTCACATGCTCAAACTGGTACTCCCCAAACGTACTGATGTCCTTAGGACGGCATTTGTCATGTGAATTACAATCGAAGGGGGATAATGAGCCATGTTAACCTGTGTGAACACAGATAAAAACGGCAATATTGTGACAATAACACGTCACAAGCTCAAACTGGTACTCATCAAACGCTGAAATGCCTTCGGGGCTGTGCTTAAGACACAGGTCTGTGTGAAGGAGCCAAGCAGCATGATGCAAAGGGACTGCTAATACCAAGCAGCATGATACCTGAGGACTGTTAATACCAAGCAGCATGATGCAAAGGGACTGCTAATACCAAGCAGCATGATACCTGAGGACTGTTAATACCAAGCAGCATGATGCAAAGGGACTGCTAATACCAAGCAGCATGATACCTGAGGACTGTTAATACCAAGCAGCATGATGCAAAGGGACTGCTAATACCAAGCAGCATGATACCTGAGGACTGTTAATACCAAGCAGCATGATGCAAAGGGACTGCTAATACCAAGCAGCATGATACCTGAGGACTGTTAATACCAAGCAGCATGATACAAAGGGACTGTTAATACCAAGCAGCATGATGCAAAGGGACTGTTAATACCAAGCAGCATGATACCTGAGGACTGTTAATACCAAGCAGCATGATGCAAAGGGACTGCTAATACCAAGCAGCATGATACCTGAGGACTGTTAATACCAAGCAGCATGATGCAAAGGGACTGCTAATACCAAGCAGCATGATACCTGAGGACTGTTAATACCAAGCAGCATGATACAAAGGGACTGCTAATACCAAGCAGCATGATACCTGAGGACTGTTAATACCAAGCAGCATGATGCAAAGGGACTGCTAATACCAAGCAGCATGATACCTGAGGACTGTTAATACCAAGCAGCATGATACCTGAGGACTGTTAATACCAAGCAGCATGATACTTGAGGACTGTTAATACCAAGCAGCATGATACAAGGGGACTGTTAATACCAAGCAGCATGATACTTGAGCACTGTTAATACCAAGCAGCATGATACAAGGGGACTGTTAATACCAAGGCAGCATGATGCAAGGGGACTGTTAATACCAAGCAGCATGATACCTGAGGACTGTTAATACCAAGCAGCATGATACAAGGGGACTGTTAATACCAAGCAGCATGATACCTGAGGACTGTTAATACCAAGCAGCATGATACAAGGGAACTGTTAATACCAAGCAGCATGATACCTGAGGACTGTTAATACCAAGCAGCATGATACCTGAGGACTGTTAATACCAAGTAGCATGATACCAAGGAGCATGATGCAAGGGGACTGTTAATACCAAGCAGCATGATACAAGGGAACTGTTAATACCAAGGAGCATGATGCAAGGGGACTGTTAATACCAAGCAGCATGATGCAAGGGGACTGTTACTACAGTCACACCAAGCAGTGGTCATTCTGACTCTCAGAATTGCCATCTTACACATTAGCTTTCAGACCAGTGCCTAAAATGCAGGTGAACTCCACATTTCACTTGACGCACAGCTGTACAAAATAATGTTTAAAAATCATGAAGAGACACACTCTTAAAATGCAGGTGAATGGTAGATTTTTTATTAATCTTACTATCTTTTCTAACTAAATACTTACCAACACTCAAAACAATAGCATATCTAGTCACTAACTGGAACCCATACCATAGCAAAAATGAAAGTGGCAAAGGGCCGCAACCCTTAGTCATCCGGAAGGGGGGAGTTATCCCCCAACATCCAGGTGTGCGGTCATTGACCTGACAATGTCATTCTATATTTGTCCACCCAGCATCAGGAGGGAGGAAGGGGGGAGTTATCCCCCTACATCCAGGTGTGCGGTCATTGACCTGACAGTGTCATTCTATATTTGTCCACCCAGCATCAGGAGGGAAGGGGGGAGTTATCCCCCTACATCCAGGTGTGCGGTCATTGACCTGACAATGTCATTCTATATTTGTCCACCCAGCATCAGGAGGGAGGAAGGGGGGAGTTATCCCCCTACATCCAGGTGTGCGATCATTGACCCGACAGTGTCATTCTATATTTGTCCACCCAGCATCAGGAGGAAGGGGGGAGTTATCCCCCTACATCCAGGTGTGTGGTCATTGACCTGACAATGTCATTCTATATTTGTCCACCCAGCATCAGGAGGGAGGAAGGGGGGAGTTATCCCCCTACATCCAGGTGTGCGGTCATTGACCTGACAATGTCATTCTATATTTGTCCACCCAGCATCAGGAGGAAGGAAGGGGGGAGTTATCCCCCTACATCCAGGTGTGCGGTCATTGACCTGACAGTGTCATTCTATATTTGTCCACCCAGCATCAGGAGGAAGGAAGGGGGGAGTTATCCCCCCTACATCCAGGTGTGTGGTCATTGACCTGACAGTGTCATTCTATATTTGTCCACCCAGCATCAGGAGGAAGGAAGGGGGGAGTTATCCCCCTACATCCAGGTGTGCGGTCATTGACCTGACAGTGTCATTCTATATTTGTCCACCCAGCATCAGGAGGAAGGAAGGGGGGAGTTATCCCCCTACATCCAGGTGTGCGGTCATTGACCTGACAGTGTCATTCTATATTTGTCCACCCAGCATCAGGAGGAAGGAAGGGGGGAGTTATCCCCCTACATCCAGGTGTGCGGTCATTGACCTGACAATGTCATTCTATATTTGTCCACCCAGCATCAGGAGGAAGGAAGGGGGGAGTTATCCCCCTACATCCAGGTGTGCGGTCATTGACCTGACAGTGTCATTCTATATTTGTCCACCCAGCATCAGGAGGAAGGAAGGGGGGAGTTATCCCCCTACATCCAGGTGTGCGGTCATTAACCTGACAATGTCATTCTATATTTGTCCACCCAGCATCAGGAGGGAGGAAGGGGGGAGTTATCCCCCTACATCCAGGTGCGCGGTCATTGACCTGACAATGTCATTCTATATTTGTCCACCCAGCATCAGGAGGGAGGAAGGGGGGAGTTATCCCCCTACATCCAGGTGCGCGGTCATTGACCTGACAATGTCATTCTATATTTGTCCACCCAGCATCAGGAGGAAGGAAGGGGGGAGTTATCCCCCTACATCCAGGTGTGCGGTCATTGACCTGACAATGTCATTCTATATTTGTCCACCCAGCATCAGGAGGGAGGAAGGGGGGAGTTATCCCCCTACATCCAGGTGTGCGGTCATTGACCTGACAGTGTCATTCTATATTTGTCCACCCAGCATCAGGAGGGAGGAAGGGGGGAGTTATCCCCCTACATCCAGGTGTGCGGTCATTGACCTGACAGTGTCATTCTATATTTGTCCACCCAGCATCAGGAGGAGGAAGGGGGGAGTTATCCCCCCTACATCCAGGTGTGCGGTCATTGACCTGACAGTGTCATTCTATATTTGTCCACCCAGCATCAGGAGGAAGGAAGGGGGGAGTTATCCCCCTACATCCAGGTGTGCGGTCATTGACCTGACAGTGTCATTCTATATTTGTCCACCCAGCATCAGGAGGAAGGAAGGGGGGAGTTATCCCCCTACATCCAGGTGTGCGGTCATTGACCTGACAGTGTCATTCTATATTTGTCCACCCAGCATCAGGAGGAAGGAAGGGGGGAGTTATCCCCCTACATCCAGGTGTGCGGTCATTGACCTGACAGTGTCATTCTATATTTGTCCACCCAGCATCAGGAGGAAGGAAGGGGGGAGTTATCCCCCTACATCCAGGTGTGCGGTCATTGACCTGACAGTGTCATTCTATATTTGTCCACCCAGCATCAGGAGGAAGGAAGGGGGGAGTTATCCCCCCTACATCCAGGTGTGCGGTCATTGACCTGACAATGTCATTCTATATTTGTCCACCCAGCATCAGGAGGAAGGAAGGGGGGAGTTATCCCCCCTACATCCAGGTGTGCGGTCATTGACCTGACAGTGTCATTCTATATTTGTCCACCCAGCATCAGGAGGGAGGAAGGGGGGAGTTATCCCCCTACATCCAGGTGTGCGGTCATTGACCTGACAATGTCATTCTATATTTGTCCACCCAGCATCAGGAGGGAGGAAGGGGGGAGTTATCCCCCTACATCCAGGTGTGCGGTCATTGACCTGACAATGTCATTCTATATTTGTCCACCCAGCATCAGGAGGAAGGAAGGGGGGAGTTATCCCCCTACATCCAGGTGTGCGGTCATTGACCTGACAGTGTCATTCTATATTTTCCACCCAGCATCAGGAGGAAGGAAGGGGGGAGTTATCCCCCTACATCCAGGTGCGCGGTCACCTGACAATGTCATTCTATATTTGGCATCAGGAGGAAGGAAGGGGGGAGTTATCCCCCTACATCCAGGTGTGTGGTCATTGACCCGACAGTGTCATTCTATATTTGTCCACCCAGCATCAGGAGGAAGGAAGGGGGGAGTTATCCCCCCTACATCCAGGTGTGCGGTCATTGACCTGACAGTGTCATTCTATATTTGTCCACCCAGCATCAGGAGGAAGGAAGGGGGGAGTTATCCCCCTACATCCAGGTGTGCGGTCATTGACCTGACAATGTCATTCTATATTTGTCCACCCAGCATCAGGAGGAAGGAAGGGGGGAGTTATCCCCCTACATCCAGGTGTGCGGTCATTGACCTGACAGTGTCATTCTATATTTGTCCACCCAGCATCAGGAGGGAGGAAGGGGGGAGTTATCCCCCTACATCCAGGTGTGCGGTCATTGACCTGACAGTGTCATTCTATATTTGTCCACCCAGCATCAGGAGGGAGGAAGGGGGGAGTTATCCCCCTACATCCAGGTGTGCGGTCATTGACCTGACTGAAGTGTCATTCTATATTTGTCCACCCAGCATCAGGAGGGAGGAAGGGGGGAGTTATCCCCCTACATCCAGGTGTGCGGTCATTGACCTGACAGTGTCATTCTATATTTGTCCACCCAGCATCAGGAGGGAGGAAGGGGGGAGTTATCCCCCTACATCCAGGTGTGCGGTCATTGACCTGACAGTGTCATTCTATATTTGTCCACCCAGCATCAGGAGGAAGGGGGGAGTTATCCCCCTACATCCAGGTGTGCGGTCATTGACCTGACAGTGTCATTCTATATTTGTCCACCCAGCATCAGGAGGAAGGAAGGGGGGAGTTATCCCCCCTACATCCAGGTGTGCGGTCATTGACCTGACAGTGTCATTCTATATTTGTCCACCCAGCATCAGGAGGAAGGAAGGGGGGAGTTATCCCCCTACATCCAGGTGTGCGGTCATTGACCTGACAATGTCATTCTATATTTGTCCACCCAGCATCAGGAGGAAGGGGGGAGTTATCCCCCTACATCCAGGTGTGCGGTCATTGACCTGACAGTGTCATTCTATATTTGTCCACCCAGCATCAGGAGGAGGAAGGGGGGAGTTATCCCCCTACATCCAGGTGTGCGGTCATTGACCTGACAGTGTCATTCTATATTTGTCCACCCAGCATCAGGAGGAAGGGGGGAGTTATCCCCCTACATCCAGGTGTGCGGTCATTGACCTGACAGTGTCATTCTATATTTGTCCACCCAGCATCAGGAGGGAGGAAGGGGGGAGTTATCCCCCTACATCCAGGTGTGCGTTCATTGACCTGACAGTGTCATTCTATATTTGTCCACCCAGCATCAGGAGGGAGGAAGGGGGGAGTTATCCCCCTACATCCAGGTGTGCGGTCATTGACCTGACAGTGTCATTCTATATTTGTCCACCCAGCATCAGGAGGAAGGAAGGGGGGAGTTATCCCCCTACATCCAGGTGTGCGGTCATTGACCTGACAATGTCATTCTATATTTGTCCACCCAGCATCAGGAGGAAGGGGGGAGTTATCCCCCTACATCCAGGTGTGCGGTCATTGACCTGACAATGTCATTCTATATTTGTCCACCCAGCATCAGGAGGAAGGAAGGGGGGAGTTATCCCCCTACATCCAGGTGTGCGGTCATTGACCTGACAGTGTCATTCTATATTTGTCCACCCAGCATCAGGAGGAGGAAGGGGGGAGTTATCCCCCTACATCCAGGTGTGCGTTCATTGACCTGACAGTGTCATTCTATATTTGTCCACCCAGCATCAGGAGGAAGGAAGGGGGGAGTTATCCCCCTACATCCAGGTGTGTGGTCATTGACCTGACAGTGTCATTCTATATTTGTCCACCCAGCATCAGGAGGGAGGAAGGGGGGAGTTATCCCCCTACATCCAGGTGTGTGGTCATTGACCTGACAGTGTCATTCTATATTTGTCCACCCAGCATCAGGAGGAAGGGGGGAGTTATCCCCCCCTACATCCAGGTGTGCGGTCATTGACCTGACAATGTCATTCTATATTTGTCCACCCAGCATCAGGAGGGAGGAAGGGGGGAGTTATCCCCCTACATCCGGGTGTGCGATCATTGACCTGACAGTGTCATTCTGATTTTTACACCCAGCATCAGGAGGGAGGAAAGGGGGAACGCTTAAGTTGTTTTGAGTGTTGGTAAGTATTTAGTTAGAATAGATAGTAAGATTAATACAAATCTACCAATCTATTCTAACCATACTGACCAACACTCAAAACAATAGCAGAATCCCATAGAGGAGGAGGGTGATGCTAAAAGTGAAACAGCACCCAATGGTACAATAATGATGTACATAAACAAACAATAGAGCAACCGATCCAGAATGGGAATGGTGCAATAGTGATGTACATAAACAAACAGTAGAGCAACCGATCCAGAAGAGGAATGGTGCAATAGTGATGTGCATAAACAAACAGTAGAGCAACCGATCCAGAAGAGGAATGGTGCAATAGTGATGTGCATAAACAAACAGTAGAGCAACCGATCCAGAAGAGGAATGGTACAATAGTGATGTATTATACAAACAGTAGAGCAACCGATCCAGAAGAGGAATGGTGCAATAGTGATGTATTAAATAAACAGTAGAGCAACCGATCCAGAAGAGGAATGGTGCAATAGTGATGTATTAAATAAACAGTAGAGCAACCGATCCAGAAGAGGAATGGTGCAATAGTGATGTACATATACAAACAGTAGAGCAACCGATCCAGAAGAGGAATGGTGCAATAATGATGTATTATACAAACAGTAGAGCAACCGATCCAGAAGAGGAATGGTACAATAGTGATGTACATAAACAAACAGTAGAGCAACCGATCCAGAAGAAGAATGGTGCAATAATGATGTACATATACAAACAGTAGAGCAACCGATCCAGAAGAGGAATGGTACAATAGTGATGTATTATACAAACAGTAGAGCAACCGATCCAGAAGAGGAATGGTGCAATAGTGATGTATTAAACAAACAGTAGAGCAACCGATCCAGAAGAGGAATGGTGCAATAGTGATGTACATATACAAACAGTAGAGCAACCGATCCAGAAGAGGAATGGTGCAATAGTGATGTACATAAACAAACAGTAGAGCAACCGATCCAGAAGAGGAATGGTGCAATAGTGATGTACATAAACAAACAGTAGAGCAACCGATCCAGAAGAGGAATGGTACAATAGTGATGTACATAAACAAACAGTAGAGCAACCGATCCAGAAGAGGAATGGTGCAATAGTGATGTACATAAACAAACAGTAGAGCAACCGATCCAGAAGAGGAATGGTGCAATAGTGATGTACATAAACAAACAGTAGAGCAACCGATCCAGAAGAGGAATGGTACAATAGTGATGTACATATACAAACAGTAGAGCAACCGATCCAGAAGAGGAATGGTGCAATAATGATGTATTATACAAACAGTAGAGCAACCGATCCAGAAGAGGAATGGTGCAATAGTGATGTATTATACAAACAGTAGAGCAACCGATCCAGAAGAGGAATGGTGCAATAGTGATGTATTAAACAAACAGTAGAGCAACCGATCCAGAAGAGGAATGGTGCAATAGTGATGTATTATACAAACAGTAGAGCAACCGATCCAGAAGAGGAATGGTACAATAGTGATGTATTATACAAACAGTAGAGCAACCGATCCAGAAGAGGAATGGTGCAATAGTGATGTACATATACAAACAGTAGAGCAACCGATCCAGAAGAGGAATGGTGCAATAGTGATGTACATAAACAAACAGTAGAGCAACCGATCCAGAAGAGGAATGGTACAATAGTGATGTATTAAACAAACAGTAGAGCAACCGATCCAGAAGAGGAATGGTGCAATAGTGATGTATTATACAAACAGTAGAGCAACCGATCCAGAAGAGGAATGGTGCAATAGTGATGTATTAAACAAACAGTAGAGCAACCGATCCAGAAGAGGAATGGTACAATAGTGATGTATTAAACAAACAGTAGAGCAACCGATCCAGAAGAGGAATGGTACAATAGTGATGTATTAAACAAACAGTAGAGCAACCGATCCAGAAGAGGAATGGTGCAATAATGATGTATTATACAAACAGTAGAGCAACCGATCCAGAAGAGGAATGGCACAATAGTGATGTACATAAACAAACAGTAGAGCAACCGATCCAGAAGAGGAATGGTGCAATAGTGATGTATTATACAAACAGTAGAGCAACCGATCCAGAAGAGGAATGGTACAATAGTGATGTATTATACAAACAGTAGAGCAACCGATCCAGAAGAGGAATGGTGCAATAGTGATGTACATAAACAAACAGTAGAGCAACCGATCCAGAAGAGGAATGGTGCAATAGTGATGTATTATACAAACAGTAGAGCAACCGATCCAGAAGAGGAATGGTGCAATAATGATGTATTATACAAACAGTAGAGCAACCGATCCAGAAGAGGAATGGTACAATAGTGATGTATTATACAAACAGCAGAGCAACCGATTCAGAAGAGGAATGGTGCAATAATGATGTATTATACAAACAGTAGAGCAACCGATCCAGAAGAGGAATGGTACAATAGTGATGTACATATACAAACAGTAGAGCAACCGATCCAGAAGAGGAATGGTGCAATAGTGATGTATTATACAAACAGTAAAGCAACCGATCCAGAAGAGGAATGGTACAATAGTGATGTATTATACAAACAGTAGAGCAACCGATCCAGAAGAGGAATGGTACAATAATGATGCATTATACAAACAGCAGAGCAACCGATTCAGAAGAGGAATGGTGCAATAATGATGTATTATACAAACAGTAGAGCAACCGATCCAGAAGAGGAATGGTGCAATAGTGATGTATTATACAAACAGTAGAGCAACCGATCCAGAAGAGGAATGGTGCTCCCAATAAACCTGTAAATACATTTTCCCTGTAGATCATGAAACATGATATCCCAAAGAAAAGTCAAACAGGTAACTTACATCAGAGAAACAGGAGTCTGAGTGACCACGATCCGCCTGATGGAGAAGGAGACATCGGAGCGTTTAGTAGCCACATCTCTGAGGTAGAAGTGCAGGAAGGTGTTCTGTGCTCCCCAGAAGGACGCTTCCATCACTTTGGGGAGAGGGACCCCCCTGACCAGAGCCAAGGATGAACTGATAGGACGCAACCCATGCGCCCTAATAGGATTTTCCGGAAGTTTTAAGAGAAGCCTTAGTATAGGCTAACTTAATGACATCCAAGATGCAGCAAGAGACAGGCGACTTAGTAACATCCCTATCATACTTCCCTGTCACAGGTCACTTTATAATGAGTGGATACTATTTAACTTTTCTCTTGTTTATTTTCAAGGCTAGTTCTCTCCTGTCACGAAGTGGATATTAGGTTTTGTTTATTAAGCTTTCCCGCTACTATGTTAATCCTTTCTCTTTCTTAGTTTCAAGTTTCCTATACGAAATCCGTTTCTGCTTGTTTGGATTAGGTGTTTGGGCAGTTTCTGAAATTGTGGACTTTGTTTCACATCACGCCATTTCAACTTAGTTTTCATTGGTCTAGGGTAGCTCCAATCAGAATCAGTCCTTTGAACTGCAGAGCCATATTTAAGGTGTAGTTGGTTGGAAAAATTTGTCGTCTGCTTATTTTGTTGTCCGTTGCGCAGAGGGAAACTTTCGATTCTTTCTTCCTCTGTGCTTTATACAAGATTTCGTTTCTAGCTAACCGGTCGAAGGAAGCTGTAGTTTCACCCCAAACTCCAAGAAAAGCCATGCTGTCTGCCTGAACTGTAGACGAGTCAGGAGAGCTGTCAGACGAGGGACCCTCTTTGCTGCGTTTCTGGACGGAGAGCCTAGCTGTTGGTAGACCAGTTTCGGGAAGCTGTGACGTACGCCATTGGTCAGGAGATGGCTAGGTGCGTCTTGTTAATTAATTTCGGCACTCGGTTAGGATTTGGGGCTAAGTTTAATTGTCACGGGAAGAGCAGAGGCGGTAGTGAGTTTTTCTTGGTGATAGGGTGTGATAGGAGTAAGGTGTGTCAGAGTAGGCATAGAAAAAAACAAAACAATGACAGGAGTCATTTCCTAGGGACAAAGGTTGGTTAAAAACTTACTAGTTGTGTTTAGGGAAATTGTCAGTTTAGGGGAGAAAATGTTGAGTAATTGTAGTCGGTTTGCCTAACCGAATTTTCAGGTTGACGCTGTGATATGTGCATAGTTAAGTTTAAGGTGTGAATGTGTAAATATATTATTTTAAATGTTTCTAAATTAAATGAATGAATGTGTAAACACATGACACCACAACAACGCCACAGTAGGCAGGGGACAGATTTTGTGGGGTGGAATAAGTCGACTCGATTAAAAAGACAGTAGCCGAGTCGTCAATGTAGGTTTCCATATGTCCTAGTGTGGGGCTGGGGATGTGTTGTAGGCTAAGTAAAAATTTCATGTTGTGTTGTTCGTTACTAATTCATGAGCCAAGTCCAACCATGAATCAGTCTTCCCCTTACACGCATTCACACGGGCGTAATATTGGGTATTGCAGTAACTGTTCCAAGTTAGGCCAGAGGTTGGTACACACCGGGCTACACACCTAAAACAAATTAAACCTGTTTGGAATAAGCAGAGCTGCTGAGTAATTGTCGGCACAGGTTTAAATAATTGAATGAAGTGTTAATGTGTAACCAGAGAGAGATAGGCCTAGAGATTTTAAATGGTACATTTTAGTTGGTGTTGTTTTAATGCAGTTGGTTTTGCTCTGTTATATGTTACCGGAGGGCAGAGATAGGATTTGAGTTGTTAGTTTGCAGCTTGTGCTGCACGAGAATTGTGGGTTCGTGTCATTTGGAGACAGACTGTGTTTCTGTGATTGGGAAGGGACAAGCTGGAAGCTCTAAGGCTAGTTATTTTTAGGTCACGTCTGTGCGTTAGTGCATTTAAGTGTAGTTAAGTGAACAGTAATTGGGATGTGTTTATTTAAGTGATACAGTGGTGTACGGCTATGCAGAAATAAAGGGGGAGTTTCGAAGATTAGTTTAATAGGGACATAGGGTTAAAACAGTTTTATTTTAATTTTATTTTATTTGTTTTAAACAGGCTCTCAGTTGGGACGCCAGCTGCTTAACTTGTAAAGGGCTGCGAGTCTGAGGTGGAGTGACGCCGTTGGTGCTGTCCTTAGTTCATGGAAGAACTACACTGCGAGGAGTGTGAAGAAGTGAAGTGACATAGTATAGCTATGTCATCACACTACAGACCCCTTTCCTTTCTTCAACTAACTTAAGGCATAGTGCAGTTGTGCCAGTCATTAAACCAGACTAACTTTAAGTTGTCGCCACAGCGATAACTTGTGTGAGGGATTTGATAAAGTGTGGGGTATTTCCCTACATTTGACTCGGAGGAGTGAAGTGATAGATGTGGGGTGTAGTAATAGTAGATGTGGGGTGTTTTCCCTACATCTGACTCGGAGTGAAGTGACATAGTAATAGTAGATGTGGGGTGTTTTCCCTACATCTGACTCGGAGTGAAGTGACATAGTAATAGTAGATGTGGGGTGTTTTCCCTACATTTGACTCGGAGTGAAGTGACGTAGTAATAGTAGATGTGGGGTGTTTTCCCTACACCTGACTCGGAGTGAAGTGACGTAGTAATAGTAGATGTGGGGTGTTTTCCCTACATCTGACTCGGAGTGAAGTGACGTAGTAATAGTAGATGTGGGGTGTTTTCCCTACATCTGACTCGGAGTGAAGTGACATAGTAATAGTAGATGTGGGGTGTTTTCCCTACATCTGACTCGGAGTGAAGTGACGTAGTAATAGTAGATGTGGGGTGTTTTCCCTACATCTGACTCGGAGTGAAGTGACATAGTAATAGTAGATGTGGGGTGTTTTCCCTACATTTGACTCGGAGTGAAGTGACGTAGTAATAGTAGATGTGGGGTGTTTTCCCTACATTTGACTCGGAGTGAAGTGACGTAGTAATAGTAGATGTGGGGTGTTTTCCCTACATTTGACTCGGAGTGAAGTGACGTAGTAATAGTAGATGTGGGGTGTTTTCCCTACATCTGACTCGGAGTGAAGTGACGTAGTAATAGTAGATGTGGGGTGTTTTCCCTACATTTGACTCGGAGTGAAGTGACGTAGTAATAGTAGATGTGGGGTGTTTTCCCTACATTTGACTCGGAGTGAAGTGACATAGTAATAGTAGATGTGGGGTGTTTTCCCTACATTTGACTCGGAGTGAAGTGACGTAGTAATAGTAGATGTGGGGTGTTTTCCCTACATTTGACTCGGAGTGAAGTGACGTAGTAATAGTAGATGTGGGGTGTTTTCCCTACATTTGACTCGGAGTGAAGTGACGTAGTAATAGTAGATGTGGGGTGTTTTCCCTACATCTGACTCGGAGTGAAGTGACATAGTAATAGTAGATGTGGGGTGTTTTCCCTACATCTGACTCGGAGTGAAGTGACGTAGTAATAGTAGATGTGGGGTGTTTTCCCTACATTTGACTCGGAGTGAAGTGACGTAGTAATAGTAGATGTGGGGTGTTTTCCCTACATTAGACTCGGAGTGAAGTGACGTAGTAATAGTAGATGTGGGGTGTTTTCCCTACATTTGACTCGGAGTGAAGTGACGTAGTAATAGTAGATGTGGGGTGTTTTCCCTACATTTGACTCGGAGTGAAGTGACGTAGTAATAGTAGATGTGGGGTGTTTTCCCTACATTTGACTCGGAGTGAAGTGACGTAGTAATAGTAGATGTGGGGTGTTTTCCCTACATTTGACTCGGAGTGAAGTGACGTAGTAATAGTAGATGTGGGGTGTTTTCCCTACATTTGACTCGGAGTGAAGTGACGTAGTAATAGTAGATGTGGGGTGTTTTCCCTACATTTGACTCGGAGTGAAGTGACGTAGTAATAGTAGATGTGGGGTGTTTTCCCTACATTAGTGACTCGGAGTGAAGTGACGTAGTAATAGTAGATGTGGGGTGTTTTCCCTACATTTGACTCGGAGTGAAGTGACGTAGTAATAGTAGATGTGGGGTGTTTTCCCTACATTTGACTCGGAGTGAAGTGACGTAGTAATAGTAGATGTGGGGTGTTTTCCCTACATCTGACTCGGAGTGAAGTGACGTAGTAATAGTAGATGTGGGGTGTTTTCCCTACATCTGACTCGGAGTGAAGTGACGTAGTAATAGTAGATGTGGGGTGTTTTCCCTACATCTGACTCGGAGTGAAGTGACATAGTAATAGTAGATGTGGGGTGTTTTCCCTACACCTGACTCGGAGTGAAGTGACATAGTAATAGTAGATGTGGGGTGTTTTCCCTACACCTTATTAATAGTCTAATTGGGACGGTGTTCTGTTAGTGAGTTATTGCCCTTGTACAGTGACAGGCAAAGTAGCTTGTTCACTGCAAGGACTATAACCAGCTGGATTTGACGTTTGCTTGAACAAGCCTCATTTTGTTGTGGTCGTTTACCAGTGAGGTTGTTGTTAAGTTGGGGTCAGCCATTTGCAGTGTTGGTTTTTAGTGCACACATTTTGGTGTACTTTTAGGGATATCTTTGGGCGTTTGGTTACTTGTTCACTCTTGTGGGGTGGATGAGTGATTACTAGTGTTAAGCACTCATCTTTATTTAGTTATATTAGGTTTATTTACTTTGGGTGAAGGGAGATTATTTTTTGTTGTGCAGTTAGGATTTAATTGTAAATTATAATAGTTGGTGGGAGCTTTAGTTGAAAGACAGATGGAAAGACAGATCATTAGTTTTAACACCTTTGTGTGTGATCTGGTCTTTAACTATACTTCAACCATCTGTTCTTTCTAAATAAATTTAATTGTAATTATAATAGTTGGTGGGAGTTTTAGTTGGAAAGACAGATCATTAGTTTTAACACCTTTGTGTGTGATCTGGTCTTTAACTATACTTCAACCATCTGTTCTTTCTAAATATATTTAATTGTAATTAATAGTTGACAGGGGTTTAGCTGGGTAGGTGGGTCACTGCATTAGTTTGGTGATTTGTTTGGCACCATTGTATGTGATTTGGCCTTGAGCTATTCCTGTGCCATCTATTCTGTTTTGATGTTGATATAATAAGTTAAAGGGAGGGAAGTCAGTTTTTCTTAAAAGTAATAATTTTGTAAGCCTTCAGCTGTTGTTTCCCTTTCTTAGTTTCTTTTGATTCAACGTTTATTTTTTTTGAATGGGTTATTAAGTGGAGGTTGTATCATATTATTATTGGGACATTATTATTGGTGGGTAACATTTGTAACGGGACATTGTTTATTTAGTGTGTTAAATTGCCTGGGGTTTGTTATTTGGCGGTTTATTTGTGTGAAAGAAATATTATTGATTTGATTTTAAATAAATTGCTTTGTTGCTTTTACGCCTACTTGAATTCATTGTGTCTGTGTTGTTGGGGTGTTAGCTAGAGTGGGTTTACTTTATTTTCATTGTACACACCCTTCTGGTTCGTGACAATCCCATTGATAGAGATAAAAAAGGCGACGTTTAGAGCCTGGAAAAGATGGCGTGCTAGACAAAATAAGCCTTCAATGCATGGACAGGACAGAGAAAAAACTTGTCCGATCCTAGGACAAACCTTAGTAAGTAGCTTCAAAGAGAGTTTGTGGAGAGGCTCACAACATTCTCTGAAGAAGTCGAGTACCAAGAAAACGTCCCACTGCGGAAAACGCACAGTTCTAGAGGGAGTTTAAAACCGAACGGCGTAATGAGAAGAGAGACTTGAACAGTGGATAAGTTCTCAGTATATCTAACTCCTAGAGTCAAAGAAAAGGTATTGACCAAAACATTAAACGAACTGCACCGTCGAAGGACGGAGAGGATCTATCTTGCGAGACTTGCAGAACGCAAAACACGTCTGCCATCTGGCTTGACGATTTTAAATCACGTCTGCCATCTGGCTTGACGATTTTAAATCACGTCTGCCATCTGGCTTGACGATTTTAAATCACGTCTGCCATCTGGCTTGACGATTTTAAATCACGTCTGCCATCTGGCTTGACGATTTTAAATCACGTCTGCCATCTGGCTTGACGATTTTAAAACACGTCTGCCATCTGGCTTGACGATTTTAAATCACGTCTGCCATCTGGCTTGACGATTTTAAATCACGTCTGCCATCTGGCTTGACGATTTTAAATCATGTCTGCCATCTGGCTTGACGATTTTAAATCACGTCTGCCATCTGGCTTGACGATTTTAAAACACGTCTGCCATCTGGCTTGACGATTTTAAATCACGTCTGCCATCTGGCTTGACGATTTTAAATCACGTCTGCCATCTGGCTTGACGATTTTAAAACACGTCTGCCATCTGGCTTGACGATTTTAAATCACGTCTGCCATCTGGCTTGACGATTTTAAATCACGTCTGCCATCTGGCTTGACGATTTTAAAATCACGTCTGCCATCTGGCTTGACGATTTTAAAACACGTCTGCTTGACGATTTTAAATCGGGAGGACATAAAACATAAATCTCTCGCGACTGGCCGCACACCTGGATGTAGGGGGGATAACTCCCCCCTTCCTTCCTCCTGATGCTGGGTGGACAAATATAGAATGACACTGTCAGGTCAATGACCACACACCTGGATGTAGGGGGATAACTCCCCCCTTCCTTCCTCCTGATGCTGGGTGGACAAATATAGAATGACACTGTCAGGTCAATGACCACACACCTGGATGTAGGGGGATAACTCCCCCCTTCCTCCCTCCTGATGCTGGGTGGACAAATATAGAATGACATTGTCAGGTCAATGATCGCACACCTGGATGTAGGGGGATAACTCCCCCCTTCCTTCCTCCTGATGCTGGGTGGACAAATATAGAATGACACTGTCAGGTCAATGATCGCACACCTGGATGTAGGGGGATAACTCCCCCCTTCCTTCCTCCTGATGCTGGGTGGACAAATATAGAATGACACTGTCAGGTCAATGATCGCACACCTGGATGTAGGGGGATAACTCCCCCCTTCCTTCCTCCTGATGCTGGGTGGACAAAAATAGAATGACACTGTCGGGTCAATGATCGCACACCTGGATGTAGGGGGATAACTCCCCCCTTCCTCCTGATGCTGGGTGGACAAATATAGAATGACACTGTCAGGTCAATGACCACACACCTGGATGTAGGGGGGATAACTCCCCCCTTCCTTCCTCCTGATGCTGGGTGGACAAATATAGAATGACACTGTCAGGTCAATGACCACACACCTGGATGTAGGGGGATAACTCCCCCCTTCCTCCCTCCTGATGCTGGGTGGACAAATATAGAATGACACTGTCAGGTCAATGACCGCACACCTGGATGTAGGGGGATAACTCCCCCCTTCCTTCCTCCTGATGCTGGGTGGACAAATATAGAATGACATTGTCAG
This sequence comes from Phymorhynchus buccinoides, assembly GCA_017654935.2. NCBI lineage: Eukaryota > Metazoa > Mollusca > Gastropoda > Neogastropoda > Raphitomidae > Phymorhynchus > Phymorhynchus buccinoides. Next base: position 365,362 of record JAGGCT020004108.1, read on the forward strand.
GTCAATGACCGCACACCTGGATGTAGGGGGGGATAACTCCCCCCTTCCTTCCTCCTGATGCTGGGTGGACAAATATAGAATGACACTGTCGGGTCAATGATCGCACACCTGGATGTAGGGGGATAACTCCCCCCTTCCTCCTGATGCTGGGTGGACAAATATAGAATGACACTGTCGGGTCAATGATCGCACACCTGGATGTAGGGGGATAACTCCCCCCTTCCTCCTGATGCTGGGTGGACAAATATAGAATGACACTGTCAGGTCAATGACCGCACACCTGGATGTAGGGGGATAACTCCCCCCCTTCCTCCCTCCTGATGCTGGGTGGACAAATATAGAATGACACTGTCAGGTCAATGACCGCACACCTGGATGTAGGGGGGATAACTCCCCCCTTCCTTCCTCCTGATGCTGGGTGGACAAATATAGAATGACACTGTCGGGTCAATGGCCGCACACCTGGATGTAGGGGGGATAACTCCCCCCTTCCTTCCTCCTGATGCTGGGTGGACAAATATAGAATGACACTGTCGGGTCAATGATCGCACACCTGGATGTAGGGGGATAACTCCCCCCTTCCTCCTGATGCTGGGTGGACAAATATAGAATGACATTGTCAGGTCAATGATCGCACACCTGGATGTAGGGGGATAACTCCCCCCTTCCTCCTGATGCTGGGTGGACAAATATAGAATGACACTGTCAGGTCAATGACCGCACACCTGGATGTAGGGGGATAACTCCCCCCTTCCTCCCTCCTGATGCTGGGTGGACAAATATAGAATGACACTGTCAGGTCAATGACCGCACACCTGGATGTAGGGGGGATAACTCCCCCCTTCCTTCCTCCTGATGCTGGGTGGACACAAATATAGAATGACACTGTCGGGTCAATGATCGCACACCTGGATGTAGGGGGATAACTCCCCCCTTCCTCCTGATGCTGGGTGGACAAATATAGAATGACACTGTCAGGTCAATGACCGCACACCTGGATGTAGGGGGATAACTCCCCCCTTCCTTCCTCCTGATGCTGGGTGGACAAATATAGAATGACACTGTCGGGTCAATGATCGCACACCTGGATGTAGGGGGATAACTCCCCCCTTCCTCCTGATGCTGGGTGGACAAATATAGAATGACACTGTCGGGTCAATGACCGCACACCTGGATGTAGGGGGATAACTCCCCCCTTCCTTCCTCCTGATGCTGGGTGGACAAATATAGAATGACATTGTCAGGTCAATGATCGCACACCTGGATGTAGGGGGATAACTCCCCCCTTCCTTCCTCCTGATGCTGGGTGGACAAATATAGAATGACACTGTCAGGTCAATGACCGCACACCTGGATGTAGGGGGATAACTCCCCCCTTCCTCCCTCCTGATGCTGGGTGGACAAATATAGAATGACATTGTCAGGTCAATGACCACACACCTGGATGTAGGGGGATAACTCCCCCCTTCCTTCCTCCTGATGCTGGGTGGACAAATATAGAATGACATTGTCAGGTCAATGACCGCACACCTGGATGTAGGGGGATAACTCCCCCCCTTCCTCCCTCCTGATGCTGGGTGGACAAATATAGAATGACATTGTCAGGTCAATGACCGCGCACCTGGATGTAGGGGGATAACTCCCCCCTTCCTCCTGATGCTGGGTGGACAAATATAGAATGACACTGTCAGGTCAATGACCACACACCTGGATGTAGGGGGATAACTCCCCCCTTCCTTCCTCCTGATGCTGGGTGGACAAATATAGAATGACACTGTCGGGTCAATGACCGCACACCTGGATGTAGGGGGATAACTCCCCCCTTCCTTCCTCCTGATGCTGGGTGGACAAATATAGAATGACATTGTCAGGTCAATGACCGCACACCTGGATGTAGGGGGATAACTCCCCCCTTCCTCCTGATGCTGGGTGGACAAATATAGAATGACACTGTCGGGTCAATGACCACACACCTGGATGTAGGGGGATAACTCCCCCCTTCCTTCCTCCTGATGCTGGGTGGACAAATATAGAATGACACTGTCAGGTCAATGACCGCACACCTGGATGTAGGGGGATAACTCCCCCCTTCCTTCCTCCTGATGCTGGGTGGACAAATATAGAATGACATTGTCAGGTCAATGACCGCACACCTGGATGTAGGGGGATAACTCCCCCCTTCCTTCCTCCTGATGCTGGGTGGACAAATATAGAATGACATTGTCAGGTCAATGATCGCGCACCTGGATGTAGGGGGATAACTCCCCCCTTCCTCCCTCCTGATGCTGGGTGGACAAATATAGAATGACACTGTCAGGTCAATGACCGCACACCTGGATGTAGGGGGATAACTCCCCCCTCCCTCCTGATGCTGGGTGGACAAATATAGAATGACACTGTCAGGTCAATGATCGCACACCTGGATGTAGGGGGATAACTCCCCCCTTCCTCCCTCCTGATGCTGGGTGGACAAATATAGAATGACACTGTCAGGTCAATGACCGCACACCTGGATGTAGGGGGATAACTCCCCCCTTCCTCCCTCCTGATGCTGGGTGGACAAATATAGAATGACATTGTCAGGTCAATGACCGCACACCTGGATGTAGGGGGATAACTCCCCCCTTCCTTCCTCCTGATGCTGGGTGGACAAATATAGAATGACACTGTCAGGTCAATGACCGCACACCTGGATGTAGGGGGATAACTCCCCCCTTCCTCCTGATGCTGGGTGGACAAATATAGAATGACACTGTCAGGTCAATGATCGCACACC
>JAGGCT020004108.1:373137-414181 GCA_017654935.2 Phymorhynchus buccinoides
TGGTTGTAGGCACCTTTAAATCTTCTTTTTAGTAGACTATTTTGATTTTATGATGTAAAACATGCACCAAATTAGTGGAGAACAAAATTCTCTTCATTTTGTTATTGTCTTTTTCTCTCTTTTTCCCTTTTCCCTTTTTTTCCCCATTCAACTTGGTTATAAAAAAAACCCCACTTCAAAATGCTTTCTTATATCCGATTTTCATATGATGTAAAATATGAGTCATAAGTCACAAGTTTCTTTATTGTCCATTGGCATTGTACAAACGCACAAGGAAAATTGTCTTCCACCGTGTAAAATAAGTTATATACATCCAAATTAAAATATTAATTAAAAATATGAAACAGAAATTTACATTTAAACAAATATTTTACTCTCACACCACAACCAATCATTGATCTGCTCACCGCTATCTTTCTCACTCATCATGCAACTCACCACCACTTCTGCCTTCATTTTTGTTTTTAAATTTCTGTTCTTTTCTTTCTTTTCCTTCTTTTCTTTGGCCTTTTTTCCAGGCACCAAATTAGGTCAAAGGATTTTCTCTTCATCTTATGTTTCTGGGGGGTTTTCCAGGCACCAAATTAGGTCAAAGGATTTTCTCTTCATCTTATGTTTCTGGGGGGTTTTCCAGGCACCAAATTAGGTCAAAGGATTTTCTCTTCATCTTATGTTTCTGGGGGGTTTTCCAGGCACCAAATTAGGTCAAAGGATTTTCTCTTCATCTTATGTTTCTGGTTTTTTTTGAGGGGGGGGGTTCCTTTGCACCATTCAATTCGGTTAAAGGAAAAAAAACCTTCAAAATGTTTTTTTATGGGGGAGTTTCGGATACCAAAGAGGTCAAAAGGATTATCTCCCTTCAATTTTCTTAAAACCGAGTTTTGCTGTAGAATGTCAACATTAAAATCAGCTCCCAACAAGGGTAAAAAGACATAATTCTGAAAGACATCACTGTCAAATGCAACTACTATGTCAACACTGATAATCAGCTCCCTTCAGACAAAGACATCACTGTCAAATGCGACTACTATGTCAACACGACAAGACATGATTCTGAAAGACATCACTGTCAAATGCAACTACTATGTCAACACTGAAATCAGTTTTGCTGTAGAAAGACATCACTGTCAAATGCAACTACCATGTCAAGGGTAAAAAGACATAATTCTGAAAGACATCACTGTCAAATGCAACTACTATGTCAACACTGAAATCAGCTCGATTCTGAAAGACATCACTGTCAAATGCAACTACTATGTCAACACTGACAAGACATGATTCTGAAAGACATCACTGTCAAATGCAACTACTATGTCAACACTGAAATCAGCGATTCTGAAAGACATCACTGTCAAATGCAACTACTATGTCAACACTGAAATCAGCTCCGATTCTGAAAGACATCACTGTCAAATGCAACTACTATGTCAACACTGAAATCAGCGATTCTGAAAGACATCACTGTCAAATGCAACTACTATGTCAACACTGAAATCAGCTCCCAACAGACAAAGACATCACTGTCAAATGCAACTACAATGTCAACACAACAAGACATGATTCTGAAAGACATCACTGTCAAATGCAACTACAATGTCAACACAACAAGACATGATTCTGAAAGACATCACTGTCAAATGCAACTACTATGTCAACACTGAAATCAGCTCCCAACAGACAAAGACATCACTGTCAAATGCAACTACAATGTCAACACAACAAGACATGATTCTGAGAGACATCACTGTCAAATGAATAAAAGTCACACTGAGCAGAAAAGGCAAAACCTCTGCCAGCCATCCTACTCCTCTGAAATGTGTAAATCTTCTGACAATTCTGATGCCTGACAGATAGCTACTAGAAAAAAACAGACAGACAGACGTCCTTGCGTGACCACTGATGTCGATGGTGATTCTGATGTCCACATTCAGATACTTGGGCTACAAGGCATAGAACACAGTCCTGACAGACAGACAGACTGATGTCCTTGCGTGATGTTGATGGTGATCCTGATGTCCACATTCAGGTACTTGGGCTGTACGGCATAGAACACGGTCCTGACAGACAGAAAGAAAGACTGACGTCCTTGCGTGATGTTGATGGTGATCCTGATGTCCACATTCAGGTACTTAGGCTGTACGGCATAGGACACGGTCCTGACAGACAGACAGAAAGAAAGACTGACGTCCTTGCGTGATGTCGATGGTGATCCTGATGTCCACATTCAGGTACTTGGGCTGTACGGCATAGAACACGGTCCTGACAGACAGAAAGAAAGACTGACGTCCTTGCGTGATGTTGATGGTGATCCTGATGTCCACATTCAGGTACTTGGGCTGCACGGCATAGAACACGGTCCTGACAGACAGACAAAGAAAGACTGACGTCCTTGCGTGATGTCGATGGTGATCCTGATGTCCACATTCAGGTACTTGGGCTGTACGGCATAGAACACGGTCCTGACAGACAGAAAGAAAGACTGACGTCCTTGCGTGATGTCGATGGTGATCCTGATGTCCACATTCAGGTACATGAGCTGCACGGCATAGAACACGGTCCTGACAGACAGAAAGAAAGACTGACGTCCTTGCGTGATGTCGATGGTGATCCTGATGTCCACATTCAGGTACATGAGCTGCACGGCATAGAACACGGTCCTGACAGACAGAGCCCACAGAAAGAAAGACTGACGTCCTTGCGTGATGTCGATGGTGATCCTGATGTCCACATTGAGGTACTTGGGCTGCACGGCATAGGACACGGTCCTGACAGACAGACAGACAGAAAGAAAGACTGGACGTCCTTGCGTGATGTTGATGGTGATCCTGATGTCCACATTCAGGTACTTAGGCTGTACGGCATAGGACACGGTCCTGACAGACAGACAGAACAGACAGACAGACAGAAAGAAAGACTGAGCGTCCTTGCGTGATGTCGATGGTGATCCTGATGTCCACATTCAGGTACTTGGGCTGTACGGCATAGAACACGGTCCTGACAGACAGAAAGAAAGACTGACGTCCTTGCGTGATGTTGATGGTGATCCTGATGTCCACATTCAGGTACATGAGCTGCACGGCATAGGACACGGTCCTGACAGACAGAAAGAAAGACTGACGTCCTTGCGTGATGTCGATGGTGATCCTGATGTCCACATTCAGGTACATGAGCTGCACGGCATAGGACACGGTCCTGACAGACAGACAGAAAGAAAGACTGACGTCCTTGCGTGATGTCGATGGTGATCCTGATGTCCACATTCAGGTACTTAGGCTGTACGGCATAGGACACGGTCCTGACAGACAGACAGAAAGAAAGACTGACGTCCTTGCGTGATGTCGATGGTGATCCTGATGTCCACATTCAGGTACTTGAGCTGCACGGCATAGGACACGGTCCTGACAGACAGACAGACAGAAAGAAAGACTGACGTCCTTGCGTGATGTCAATGGTGATCCTGATGTCCACATTGAGGTACTTGGGCTGCACGGCATAGGACACGGTCCTGACAGACAGACAGAAAGAAAGACTGACGTCCTTGCGTGATGTCGATGGTGATCCTGATGTCCACATTGAGGTACTTGGGCTGTACGGCATAGAACACGGTCCTGACAGACATCATCAGACATGACAGTCAGTGCCTGAATGCTTGTCACACTTGTTACTGTGACCGTTACATTGACATCTGGGCAACACATCATCATCAACACCATCATGCCCATCAGTACCAGCCACATCATCGTGCAGACAGTCCGTCTGAGAGGTTTGTCACACTTTTTACTGTGACCGTTACACTGACATCTGTAACATCATCATCATCATCACCATCATGGGTGTGCCACCACCATCATCATCATCATCACACACCTGAATCCTTGTCACACTTTTTACTGCAACCGTTACACTGACATCTGTAACCAGGCAGTACATGATCACCATCATCATCACCATCTTCATCATCACCATCACCACCATCATCACACAGTCAGTGCTTGAATCCTTGTCACACTTGTTACTGTGACCGTTACACTGACATCTGAAACACATCATCAGAGAGAAAGATTGTCATCACCATCACATGACCTGTCACCACCAGCATCACACAGTCAGTGTTTTCTTTTTCACAGGTTGAATCCTTGTCACACTTGGTTACTGTTGACCGTTACACTGACATCTGCAACACATCATCATCATCACCATCATCTCATCACCATCATCACCACCATCATACTGTGATCATCATCATCATCATCACCATCATCATCACCATCATCATCATCATCACACAGTGCCTGAATCCTTGTCACACTTGTTACTGTGACCGTTACACTGACATCTGCAACACATCATCATCATCACCATCATCATCACCACCATCATCACCATCACCACCATCATCACACAGTCAGTGCTTGAATCCTTGTCACACTTGTTACTGTGACCGTTACACTGACATCTGTAACACATCATCATCATCACCATCATCATCACCACACAGTCATCATCATCCTTGTCACACTTGTTCACTGTCATCGTTACACCATCATCTGTGACCATCATCATCACCATCACCACCATCATCACACAGTCAGTGCTTGAATCCTTGTCACACTTGTTACTGTGACCGTTACACTGACATCTGCAACACATCATCATCATCACCATCATCATCATCACCAGCATCGTCACCACCATCATCACCACCACCATCATCATCATCATGGCATCACCAACACCATCATGCATCATCACCATCACCACCACCATCATCACCATCACAGAGCTCCCTACCCCTAAAAATACTCTTCAGTAGTATTAAGTCTGAAATTCCATTTTTCAGTAGTTTTGACTTTTTATCAGTAGTGACGCGTTTACTGACATAGTGTGCGCACGCACACCATCATAACCATCATTGTGTAATTACACACACACACACACATCCACACAAATGATTGCGCACAACTTTCTTATTTTATGTTTGAAAACAATGAGGCCAAGTACAAAAGTAAGGTATTTGTAGGACAAACTATAATAGATAACTTGACTTGACAAATGATTGCGCACAACTTTCTTATTTTATGTTTGAAAACACATGAGGCCAAGTACAAAGTAAGGTATTTGACAAACTATAATAGATAACTTGACTTGACAAATGATTGCGCACAACTTTCTTATTTTATGTTTGAAAACAATGAGGCCAAGTACCAAAGTAAGGTATTTGAGGACAAACTATAATAGATAAACTTGACTTGACAAATGATTGCGCACAACTTTCTTATTTTATGTTTGAAAACAATGAGGCCAAGTACCAAATAAGGTATTTTTGAGGACAAACTCATAATAGATAACTTGACTTGACAAATGATTGCGCACAACTTTCTTATTTTGTGTTTGAAAACACTGAGGCCAAGTACCAAAGTAAGGTATTTGAGGACAAACTATAATAGATAACTTGACTTGACAAATGATTGCGCACAACTTTCTTATTTTATGTTTGAAAACAATGAGGCCAAGTACCAAAGTAAGGTATTTGAGGACAAACTATAATAGATAACTTGACTTGACAAATGATTGCGCACAACTTTCTCATTTTATGTTTCAAAACAATGAGGCCAAGTACCAAAGTAAGGTATTTGAGGACAAACTATAATAGATAACTTGACTTGACAAATGATTGCGCACAACTTTCTTATTTTATGTTTGAAAACAATGAGGCCAAGTACCAAAGTAAGGTATTTGAGGACAAACTATAATAGATAACTTGACTTGACAAATGATTGCGCACAACTTTCTTATTTTATGTTTGAAAACAATGAGGCCAAGTACCAAAGTAAGGTATTTGAGGACAAACTATAATAGATAACTTGACTTGACAAATGATTGCCACAACTTTCTTATTTTATGTTTGAAAACAATGAGGCCAAGTACCAAAGTAAGGTATTTGAGGAAAAACTCTAATAGATAACTTGACTTGTCAAATGATTGCGCACAACTTTCAGTATTTTATGTTTGAAAACAATGAGGCCAAGTACTCAAATAAGGTGTTTGACGGACAAACTATAATGAGTGTAACTTGACTTGACAAATGATTGTGCACAACTTTCTTATTTTATGTTTGAAAACAATGAGGCCAAGTACCAAAGTAAGGTATTTGAGGACAAACTATAATAGATAACTTGACTTGACAAATGATTGCGCACAACTTTCTTATTTTATGTTTGAAAACAATGAGGCCAAGTACCAAAGTAAGGTATTTGAGGACAAACTATAATAGATAACTTGACTTGACAAATGATTGCACACGCCACCAAAGTAACTTTGAGGACAAACTATATTTTACTTGTTTGAAAACAATGAGGCCAAGTACCAAAGTAAGGTATTTGAGGACAAACTATAATAGATAACCAAAAAGAAACACTGCTCACGCAGCTTGTGCTTTTTGCCTACGATGTGCCGCTGGCAGTCATTCAGTCCGCCATGATTGACAGAAAAACTAGACTCGCACACGGTGCAGTAGGCATAATCTGGCCCTTTTTTACTCCACTGCAGCACTGGAAACTTCTCAACGTACTTGGCTTTGTATGATTGGTGGGCAGGAATTGAAGCCGTTTTCTTCTTTTTTGCTTCAGAAGGAAGCTTTTCCGAGTCGCTGTTGCTTGAATCCATTTCATGAGCTTGTGGCATGCGCTTCGACGCCATCTTTGAGCAACAAAGTCACGAGAGACCCGTTTCCAGCCAAATGACGTCAGACAGTTTGTTCTCACGCGAACCGACTAGGCTTCAATGAGGCAAGCCGACCTCAAGCGAACCATTACTCGACAATAAAAAAAATCATAATTTTCGGAATCAGTTTAACCGGAGTTTTTGTTGTTCAACCGTAGTGCCATAGTTTGAGTTCTAAATTCGTAGCACCTATGGAAAAAACGTAGTGGTAGGGAGCTCTGCCATCATCATCACAGACCTGCCAACCCCCTAACAGACCAAAGAGGAATATTTGTTGCAGGAAAGAGGAATTGTTGGGAGCTAAGAGGAATTTTTACACGGCATCTTACCTTTCGCGCGTAAACATAATTTGAAGCAAGCAATTTTTAAGTTCATCTTTGTTCTCCTTTCCTTCCGTTGGCTTGAACAAGTCGGTAACGGTGGAAGACAAAGTCTGGGAATTTGCAGTTTCGATAAGACGCTGAGTCTAAGTAATGTGGCATTTGATGTCTTGACATGACACCCTCCATATGAGACTTTTAGTGTAGTGAGCACATCATACATCTAGCATGAGGCACACTTTCTGGATCTCTGAATGCACAGATACTTTTCCATGTAATCTTGGCAGAAACATTGGTCTATTCTCTTTCTTTTCTCCCCAGTCTCACACACATCCATGTGTCAATCGCCATCTTGACGGAAAGCGCAAACAGAAACTAGAAAGTCGGTTATACGCACAGCAGCTGTGCTGCTCTGTATATAAGACGATGAATTTGTGTGTTCAAAAAAACTTTTTTTTTAAAGTTTTGAAAGCGGAATTTTATGGACTTGAGCGGAAGGGTGGAAGAAATGTAGTCTGAGCGGAAAAAATTCTGCTCAAAGCGGAAAGGTTGGCAGGTCTATCATCATCACCATCACCATCACACAGTCAGTGCCAAAATCCTTGTCACACTTGTTATTGAGTACATACTGTCGTAATGACATCATGCCATGACTCACGGCATATAATTACAGTGTAGAGTATATACTGTCGTAATGACATAATGACATGACTCACGGCATATAATTAAAGTGCAGTATATACTGTCGTAATAACATCATAATGACATGACTTACGGCATGCAGGGCATATAATTAAAGTGCAGTATATACTGTCGTAATGACATCATAATGACATGACTTACGGTATATAATTTAATTACAGTGCAGTATATACTGTCATAATGACATCATAATGACATGACTTACGGCATGCAGGGCAGAGTATAAACTGTCATAATGACATGACTTACGGCATGCAGGGCAGAGAATAAACTGTCATATTGAATGACTTACAGCATGCAGGGCAGAGTATAAACTGTCATAATAACATGACTTACGGCATGCAAGGCAGAGTATAAACTGTCATAATGACATCACAATGAATGACTTACGGCATGCAGGGCAGAGCATAAACTGTCATAATGACATGACTTACGGCATGCAGGGCAGAGTATAAACTGTCACAATGACATGACTTACGGCATGCAGGGCAGAGCATAAACTGTCATAATGACATGACTTACGACATGCAGGGCAGAGTATAAACTGTCATAATGACATCATATTGAATGACTTACGGCATGCAGGGCAGAGTATAAACTGTCATAATGACATCATATTGAATGACTTACGGCATGCAGGGCAGAGCATAAACTGTCATAATGACGTCATATTGAATGACTTACGGCATGCAGGGCAGAGAATAAACTGTCGCAATGACATCATATTGAATGACTTACGGCATGCAGGGCAGAGTATAAACTGTCACAATGACATGACTTACGGCATGCAGGGCAGAGAATAAACTGTCACAATGACATGACTTACGGCATGCAGTGCAGAGTATAAACTGTCACAATGACATGACTTACGGCATGCAGGGCAGAGTATAAACTGTCATAATGACGTCATATTGAATGACTTACGGCATGCAGGGCAGAGAATAAACTGTCGCAATGACATCATATTGAATGACTTACGGCATGCAGGGCAGAGCATAAACTGTCATAATGACATGACTTACGGCATGCAGGGCAGAGAATAAACTGTCACAATGACATGACTTACGGCATGCAGGGCAGAGTATAAACTGTCACAATGACATGACTTACGGCATGCAGTGCAGAGCATAAACTGTCACAATCACATCACTTACGGCATGCAGGGCAGAGTATAAACTGTCATAATGACGTCATATTGAATGACTTACGGCATGCAGGGCAGAGAATAAACTGTCGCAATGACATCATATTGAATGACTTACGGCATGCACGGCAGAGTATAAACTGTCATAATGACATGACTTACGGCATGCAGGGCAGAGTATAAACTGTCATAATGACATCATATTGAATGACTTACGGCATGCAGGGCAGAGAATAAACTGTCATAATGACATGAGTTACGGCATGCAGGGCAGAGAATAAACTGTCATAATGACATCACAATGAATGACTTACGGCATGCAGGGCAGAGAATAAACTGTCATAATGACATGAGTTACAGCATGCAGGGCAGAGTATAAACTGTCATAATGACATGACTTACGGCATGCAGGGCAGAGTATAAACTGTCATAATGACATGACTTACGGCATGCAGGGCAGAGTATAAACTGTCATAATGACATGACTTACGGCATGCAGGGCAGAGTATAAACTGTCATAATGACATGACTTACGGCATGCAGGGCAGAGTATAAACTGTCATAATGACATGACTTACGGCATGCAGGGCAGAGTATAAACTGTCATAATGACATGACTTACGGCATGCAGGGCAGAGTCTTGCAGGTCTTGAGGTCGTCTTTGGGTCTGAAGTGTCCCTCAGTACAACTCTGACACATGTGACCTGTCGTGTTGTGCTGACAGTTCTGACACATGGCATCACGCTTGTTGGGGCCTCGCTGCTGGGGCTGTTAGCAAACAATGACATCAATAATGTGAACACAATAATAGATACAATGCAGTACAGTACATGACATCAATAATATGAACACAATAATAGATACAATGCAGTACAGTACATGACATATAATGACATAATAGATAATGCAGTACAGTACAACATCAATAATAGAATACAATAGATACAATGCAGTACAGTACATGACATCAATAATATAAACACAAAAATAGATACAATGCAGTACAGTACATGGCATCAATAATATGAACACAATAATAGATACAATGCAGTACAGTACAGTACATGACATCAATAATATGAACACAATAATAGATACAATGCAGTACAGTACAGTACATGACATCAATAATATGAACACAATAATAGATACAATACAGTACAGTACATGACATCAATAATATGAACACAATAATAGATACAATGCAGTACAGTACAGTACATGACATCAATAATATGAACACAATAATAGATACAATGCAGTACAGTACAGTACATGACATCAATAATATGAACACAATAATAGATACAATGCAGTACAGTACAGTACATGACATCAATAATATGAACACAATAATAGATACAGTACAGTACAGTACATGACATCAATAATATGAACACAATAATAGATACAATGCAGTACAGTACAGTACATGACATCAATAATGAACACAATAATAGATACAATGCAGTACAGTACATGACATCAATAATGTGAACACAATAATAGATACAATGCAGTACAGTACATGACATCAATAATATGAACACAATAATAGATACAATGCAGTACAGTACATGACATCAATAATATGAACACAATAATAGATACAATGCAGTACAGTACATGACATCAATAATATGAACACAATAATAGATACAATGCAGTACAGTACATGACATCAATAATATGAACACAATAATAGATACAATGCAGTACAGTACATGACATCAATAATATGAACACAATAATAGATACAATACAGTACAGTACAGTACATGACATCAATAACATGAACACAATAATAGATACAATGCAGTACAGTACAGTACATGACATCAATAATGTGAACACAATAATAGATACAAGTACAGTACAGTACATGACATCAATAATATGAACACAATAATAGATACAAATACAGTACAGTACAGTACATGACATCAATAATATGAACACAATAATAGATACAATGCAGCAGTACAGTACATGACATCAATAATGTGAACACAATAATAGATACAATGCAGTACAGTACATGACATCAATAATATGAACACAATAATAGATACAATACAGTACAGTACAGTACATGACATCAATAATATGAACACAATAATAGATACAATGCAGTACAGTACAGTACATGACATCAATAATATGAACACAATAATAGATACAATGCAGTACAGTACAGTACATGACATCAATAATATGAACACAATAATAGATACAATGCAGTACAGTACATGACATCAATAATATGAACACAATAATAGATACAATGCAGTACAGTACAGTACATGACATCAATAATATGAACACAATAATAGATACAATGCAGTACAGTACAGTACATGACATCAATAATATGAACACAATAATAGATACAATGCAGTACAGTACATGACATCAATAATATGAACACAATAATAGATACAATGCAGTACAGTACATGACATCAATAATATGAACACAATAATAGATACAATGCAGTACAGTACAGTACATGACATCAATAATATGAACACAATAATAGATACAATGCAGTACAGTACATGACATCAATAATATGAACACAATAATAGATACAATGCAGTACAGTACATGACATCATGAACACAATAATAGATACAATGCAGTACAGTACATGACATCAATAATATGAACACAATAATAGATACAATGCAGTACAGTACAGTACATGACATCAATAATATGAACACAATAATAGATACAATACAGTACAGTACATGACATCAATAATATGAACACAATAATAGATACAATGCAGTACAGTACAGTACATGACATCAATAATATGAACACAATAATAGATACAATACAGTACAGTACAGTACATGACATCAATAATATGAACACAATAATAGATACAATGCAGTACAGTACAGTACATGACATCAATAAGTGAACACAATAATAGATACAATACAGTACAGTACAGTACATGACATCAATAATATGAACACAATAATAGATACAAATGCAGTACAGTACATGACATCAATAATATGAACACAATAATAGATACAATGCAGTACAGTACAGTACATGACATCAATAATATGAACACAATAATAGATACAATGCAGTACAGTACATGACATCAATAATATGAACACAATAATAGATACAATGCAGTACAGTACATGACATCAATAATATGAACACAATAATAGATACAATGCAGTACAGTACATGACATCAATAATATGAACACAATAATAGATACAATGCAGTACAGTACAGTACATGACATCAATAATATGAACACAATAATAGATACAATGCAGTACAGTACAGTACATGACATCAATAATATGAACACAATAATAGATACAATGCAGTACAGTACAGTACATGACATCAATAATATGAACACAATAATAGATACAATGCAGTACAGTACAGTACATGAACATCAATAATATGAACACAATAATAGATACAATGCAGTACAGTACAGTACATGACATCAATAATATGAACACAATAATAGATACAATGCAGTACAGTACAGTACATGACATCAATAATATGAACACAATAATAGATACAATGCAGTACAGTACATGACATCAATAATATGAACACAATAATAGATACAATGCAGTACAGTACATGACATCAATAATATGAACACAATAATAGATACAATGCAGTACAGTACATGACATCAATAATATGAACACAATAATAGATACAATGCAGTACAGTACATGACATCAATAATATGAACACAATAATAGATACAATGCAGTACAGTACAGTACATGACATCAATAATATGAACACAATAATAGATACAATGCAGTACAGTACAGTACATGACATCAATAATATGAACACAATAATAGATACAATGCAGTACAGTACAGTACATGACATCAATAATGTGAACACAATAATAGATACAATGTACAGTACAGTACAGGCATCAATAATATGAACACAATAATAGATACAATGCAGTACAGTACATGACATCAATAATATGAACACAATAATAGATACAATACAGTACAGTACAGTACATGACATCAATAATATGAACACAATAATAGATACAGTACAGTACAGTACATGACATCAATAATATGAACACAATAATAGATACAGTACAGTACAGTACATGACATCAATAATATGAACACAATAATAGATACAATGCAGTACAGTACAGTACATGGACATCAATAATATGAACACAATAATAGATACAATGCAGTACAGTACATGACATCAATAATATGAACACAATAATAGATACAATGCAGTACAGTACAGTACATGACATCAATAATATGAACACAATAATAGATACAGTACAGTACAGTACAGGACATGACATCAATAATATGAACACAACAGACCTGTTTACCCTTATAATTAAAAACCCGGAATTTGCCACAAAAAACCCCGAAATTTGAGAACAAAAACCGGAATTCACATGATCTGTACACGACTCGCGATAAAGCGGTTTCTTCTTCTTCTCCTTTCCGTGAACATCGGCGTCGATTTTCAATATTGTGATGATTTCTTGGCTCAATTTTGCCAGAAAAGTTTTATTAGTAAATTCAGTCACTAATTCTTAGTCAATTTTAGTATAAAACAAGCTGGAAAAAGCAAAATACCTGGAAATGTCCACGATCGGACAGAGAAAAATCACTCGGCCGCGGATCAGCGGATGCCAAGTTGCAACTCGGCGCCATCGCGATCAATTTTCACTTCATTTTCTGTTGAAAACTTCAAAATTCTCACATTATCATATTTTCCAGTGATAATGTAATCTAAATTGACTCATTTCAAGCCCTAATTACAATCTCTACCATTAAAAAACTGCCTGGAAAGCTCTTCGAATCGACAGTAAAAGTCTGGCCGCCATTTGCTCAGTCCCGAAATAGATCGACCAAAATAAAAACATTATTTCACCCCTTTAACCAATGAAAATGCAGCATTTAATGCATGTGACGTCAAGCACAACCCCTTTTCTGATGACGTAGCGTGTTAGGTACACGTTTCGGTCAACCCTTGCGTCTTTTCCTACGAACGGAAACAAATAATAGACGGTTTTTCGAAATCCCGGAATTTTCAGCGTTCACCCGGAATTTACTATTTTACCCGGAATTTTAGCAAATTTCCGGAATAATTCCGGCAAAACCGGAATGGTAAACAGGTCTGACACAATAATAGATACAGTACAGTACAGTACAGTACATGACATCAATAATGTGGATGGTGTTGTGCTGACAGTTCTGACACATGGCGTCACGTTTGTTGGGACCTCGCTGCTGGGGCTGTTAGCATACAATGACATCAATAATATGAACACAATAATAGATACAATGCAGTACAGTACAGTACATGACATCAATAATGTGGATGGTGTTGTGCTGACAGTTCTGACACATGGCGTCACGTTTGTTGGGACCTCGCTGCTGGGGCTGTTAGCATACAATGACATCAATAATATGAACACAATAATAGATACAATGCAGTACAGTACAGTACATGACATCAATAATGTGGATGGTGTTGTGCTGACAGTTCTGACACATGGCGTCATGTTTGTTGGGACCTCGCTGCTAGGGCTGTTAGCATACAATGACATCAATAATATGAACACAATAATAGATACAATGCAGTACAGTACAGTACATGACATCAATAATGTGGATGGTGTTGTGCTGACAGTTCTGACACATGGCGTCATGTTTGTTGGGACCTCGCTGCTGGGGCTGTTAGCATACAATGACATCAATAATATGTGTGTGTGTGTGTGTGTGTGTGTGTGTGTGTGTGTGTGTGTGTGTGTATGTCCGTATGTTTGTTGTGTTGTATGTGTGTAATTTGTGTGCGTGTATGTGTATGTATGTATGTAATTTGTGAGCGTGTGCGCGAATGTGAAGTGTGCGTGCGCCCACGGCCGCGCTTCCAAGCAGGTGTGTGTGTGTGTGAGTGTGTTGTGTGTGTTCTGTGTGGGTATATCTGCTTGCATGTGTATGCGTGCGCAGGAGAGATTGTGTTCGCTAGAGGGGGGGGGGGGGGGGGGGGGGGGGGGGGGGGGGGGGGGGGGGGGGGTGGGGGGGGGGGGGGGGGGGGGGAGAGTGTGTGAGTATGTGTCTGTGAGTGTGAGTACACGTGAGTGCTTTGTGTATGTGAGTGCGCGTGTGTGTGTATGTGTGTGTGCGCGTGTTTGTACAAGTGTATGCTTGAGTAAGTTTGTGTGCGTTTCAGTGATAATGTGTTTTCTATGTGTTTGATGAAATGTGTGTGCATGTGTGTGTATGTCTGTGTGCAAGAACGCGTTCACGCTCGTGCGTGCACGTACGTGCGTGTGTGTCTGTTTTGCGTGTGTGTCTGTTGTGCGTGTGTGTGTGCGTGTTTTTCAATACTGATTGTAAAGCGCTTTGTGCTCGATAAAAAGCGCTATATAAATATCCGTTTATTATTATTATTACTAGCGCAACGCCGAGTCCCAGTAACGCCTAGTAACGGTAACGCCTAGTAACGGTAACGCCAAGTACTGGTAACGCTGAGTACAGCAAATTTGAAGCGATTCGGTTAAGAAACGGCGGAGTCGTATAGCGCGCGCGTTTCTGAACCGATTCGCTTCCGGGTTGGTACACGGATAGTCACCGTCCCCGGTGATCTTCCTGCCAAATTCGAAGGCAATCAGTCCAGAAACACCGGAGATACGGGCGCCGAGAGGCTGGCGGATGCGCGTTTCGCGCATTTGCCGAACCGCGCAAATGACACGGCCGCCTCGGTTGCTGTTGCCATCGCCCTGTCAGGGCTCACAGCAAATTTGAAGCGATTCGGTCGAAAAACGGCGGAGTTATAAGGCCTGTTTCGTGTTTCAGACACACACACACACGGACACTTGGCTTTTTACTATATGATAATATGAACACAATAATAATAATAGATACAATGCAGTGCAGTACAGTACATGGCATCAATAATGTGGATGGTGTTGTGCTGACAGTTCTTCACGATTGTTGGGACCTCGCTGCTGGGGCTGTATCGGATCCAGGTTAAAAAAAACCAGTAAAAAAGGATAACAAATACATACTAGTAAGCTAAAATACATAAAAAGGCTATATAAGCAAATATGCACTGCAGAATGGACAACAGGTGCCCACTCAAGTATCACGTGTGGATACCAGTGTACAATAAAAAAAAAACTGGCATGTCATAAATTAATTCATTTATTTAAGTCTAATATCACGATAGTTGTGAACATACCTTAAATTAAATCAATCAAATCAAATCATATCAATAATATGAACAATCGCACTTCGTTTTCCGTCTCTGCTCACACACACCAGTGTGGTTGAAACAGAACATAATAATGATACCATAATAAGCATGTAACAATAACTATATTAATGAACTAACCTCTATCTTGTGGTGGTGATGATGCCCCATCATTCGCACTTCGTTTTCGTCTCTGCTCACACACACCACAGTGTGGTTGAAACAGAACTGGCGGCACGGAATACAGGCCTCGCCAGACTTGGGGTCACCGACAAAGAACGGCTTGCACATTTCACACTGAAGGCCCTGAAATCATGGTGAAATACAGTAAAATATCATGACACATCACCAATGTGATTGTAAAACAAGGGAAAAGTATCTTCAAAGGAATACAGGCCTCGCCAGACTTGGGGTCACCGACAAAGAACGGCTTGCACATTGCACACTGAAGGCCCTGAAATCATGGTGAAATACAGTAAAATATCATGACACATCATCAATGTGATTGTAAAAGGAACACAGGCCTGGGGATAACTGTCCCTAAATGAACACAGGCCTGGAGATAACTGTCCCTAAAGGAACACAGGCCTGGAGATAACTGTCCATAAATGAACACAGGCCTGGAGATAACTGTCCCTAAATGAACACAGGCCTGGAGATAACTGTCCCTAAAGGAACACAGGCCTGGAGATAACTGTCCCTAAAGGAACAGGCCTGGAGATAACTGTCCCTAAAGGAACACAGGCCTGGGGATAACTGTCCATAAAGGAACACAGGCCTGGAGATAACTGTCCCTAAAGGAACACAGGCCTGGAGATAACTGTCCCTAAAGGAACACAGGCCTGGAGATAACTGTCCCTAAATGAACACAGGCCTGGAGATAACTGTCCCTAAAGGAACACAGGCCTGGAGATAACTGTCCCTAAAGGAACACAGGCCTGGAGATAACTGTCCCTAAAGGAACACAGGCCTGGAGATAACTGTCCCTAAAAGAACACAGGCCTGGAGATAACTGTCCCTAAATGAACACAGGCCTGGAGATAACTGTCCCTAAAGGAACACAGGCCTGGAGATAACTGTCCCTAAAGGAACACAGGCCTGGAGATAACTGTCCCTAAATGAACACAGGCCTGGAGATAACTGTCCCTAAAGGAACACAGGCCTGGAGATAACTGTCCCTAAAGGAACACAGGCCTGGAGATAACTGTCCCTAAAGGAACACAGGCCTGGAGATAACTGTCCCTAAAGGAACACAGGCCTGGAGATAACTGTCCCTAAAGGAACACAGGCCTGGAGATAACTGTCCCTAAAGGAACACAGGCCTGGGGATAACTGTCCCTAAAGGAACACAGGCCTGGAGATAACTGTCCCTAAAGGAACACAGGCCTGGAGATAACTGTCCCTAAAGGAACACAGGCCTGGAGATAACTGTCCCTAAAGGAACACAGGCCTGGAGATAACTGTCCCTAAAGGAACAGGCCTGGAGATAACTGTCTCTAATGGAACAGGCCTGGAGATAACTGTCCCTAAAGGAACACAGGCCTGGAGATAACTGTCCCTAAAGGAACACAGGCCTGGAGATAACTGTCCCTAAAGGAACACAGGCCTGGAGATAACTGTCCCTAAAGGAACACAGGCCTGGAGATAACTGTCCCTAAAGGAACACAGGCCTGGGGATAACTGTCCCTAAAGGAACACAGGCCTGGAGATAACTGTCCCTAAAGGAACACAGGCCTGGAGATAACTGTCCCTAAAGGAACACAGGCCTGGAGATAACTGTCCCTAAAGGAACACAGGCCTGGAGATAACTGTCCCTAAAGGAACACAGGCCTGGGGATAACTGTCCCTAAAGGAACACAGGCCTGGAGATAACTGTCCCTAAAGGAACACAGGCCTGGAGATAACTGTCCCTAAAGGAACACAGGCCTGGAGATAACTGTCCCTAAAGGAACACAGGCCTGGAGATAACTGTCCCTAAAGGAACACAGGCCTGGAGATAACTGTCCCTAAAGGAACACAGGCCTGGAGATAACTGTCCCTAAAGGAACACAGGCCTGGAGATAACTGTCCCTAAAGGAACACAGGCCTGGAGATAACTGTCCCTAAATGAACACAGGCCTGGAGATAACTGTCCCTAAATGAACACAGGCCTGGAGATAACTGTCCCTAAAGGAACACAGGCCTGGAGATAACTGTCCCTAAAGGAACACAGGCCTGGAGATAACTGTCCCTAAAGGAACACAGGCCTGGAGATAACTGTCCCTAAAGCAACACAGGCCTGGAGATAACTGTCCCTAAATGAACACAGGCCTGGAGATAACTGTCCCTAAAGGAACACAGGCCTGGAGATAACTGTCCCTAAATGAACACAGGCCTGGAGATAACTGTCCCTAAATGAACACAGGCCTGGAGATAACTGTCCTTAAATGAACACAGGCATGGAGATAGCTGTCCCTAAATGAACACAGGCTTGGAGATAACTGTCCCTAAAGGAACACAGGCCTGGAGATAACTGTCCCTAAATGAACACAGGCCTGGAGATAACTGTCCCTAAAGGAACACAGGCCTGGAGATAACTGTCCCTAAATGAACACAGGCCTGGAGATAACTGTCCCTAAATGAACACAGGCCTGGAGATAACTGTCCCTAAAGGAACACAGGCCTGGAGATAACTGTCCCTAAAGGAACACAGGCCTGGAGATAACTGTCCCTAAATGAACACAGGCCTGGAGATAACTGTCCCTAAAGGAACACAGGCCTGGAGATAACTGTCCCTAAAGGAACACAGGCCTGGAGATAACTGTCCCTAAAGGAACACAGGCCTGGAGATAACTGTCCCTAAAGGAACACAGGCCTGGAGATAACTCCCTAATGGAACAGGCCTGGAGATAACTGTCCCTAAAGGAACACAGGCCTGGAGATAACTGTCCCTAAAGGAACAGGCCTGGAGATAACTGTCCCTAAATGAACACAGGCCTGGAGATAACTGTCCCTAATGGAACAGGCCTGGAGATAACTGTCCCTAAAGGAACACAGGCCTGGAGATAACTGTCCCTAAAGGAACACAGGCCTGGAGATAACTGTCCCTAAAGGAAACAGGCCTGGAGATAACTGTCCCTAAATGGAACAGGCCTGGAGATAACTGTCCCTAAAGGAACACAGGCCTGGAGATAACTGTCCCTAAATGAACACAGGCCTGGAGATAACTGTCCCTAAAGGAACAGGCCTGGAGATAACTGTCCCTAAATGAACACAGGCCTGGAGATAACTGTCCCTAATGGAACAGGCCTGGAGATAACTGTCCCTAAAGGAACACAGGCCTGGAGATAACTGTCCATAAATGAACACAGGCCTGGAGATAACTGTCCCTAAATGAACACAGGCCTGGAGATAACTGTCCCTAAAGGAACACAGGCCTGGAGATAACTGTCCCTAAAGGAACACAGGCCTGGAGATAACTGTCCCTAAAGGAACACAGGCCTGGAGATAACTGTCCCTAAATGAACACAGGCCTGGAGATAACTGTCCCTAAAGGAACACAGGCCTGGAGATAACTGTCCCTAAAGGAACAGGCCTGGAGATAACTGTCCCTAAAGGAACACAGGCCTGGAGATAACTGTCCCTAAAGGAACACAGGCCTGGAGATAACTGTCCCTAAAGGCCTGTCCTGACTTAGAGTGTCCCACAAAAACCAGCTTGCATATTTCATACTGATGACCTAGGGTTAGGAACACAGGCCTACAGGAACACAGGGTTAGGATTAGGAACACTAACCCTAACCCTAAAGGCCTGTCCTGGCTTGGAGTCTCCCACAAAAAACAGCTTGCATATCTCATACTGATGACACAGGAAAGTACAAATATGAAATGATGGAAGACTGTAATTTATTAGAGAGAGAGAGAGAGAGAGAGAGAGAGAGAGAGAGAGAGAGAGAGAGAGAGAGAGAGAGAGAGAGAGAGAGAGAGAGAGAGAGAGAGAGAGAGAGAGAGAGAGAGAGAGAAAGTTTTCACACTTGATGCACACCCTAACCCTGGAAAGTACAAATATGAAATGATGGAAGACTGTAATTTGACATTAATTCCCCTGTGGGGATACCGAGGGTTCTTTAAGTACAAATCGTCCCCCCTTCCCATTCCTCCTCCTGGAAGTTCTGTGCTTGCAACTTCTAATCTATCACAGTCTTTGACTCTGCCTTTTTCTTTTCTTACCATCCCCTTCTATTTTTCTGGCATATTGGCCCATTTTCTGAAGATATTTTGAACTAATTTTCTCATCTGAGCTCCTCTAAAATTGGAATGTGTCGACTGAATGCAGCGGGGAGGGGACACATACGTACCCCACCCATTATGGCCATATGGCCTGGGAACGCAGAAGAAAATAAAAATGACAGTTAGCAATCCCTTGATGCACACGTCTTTCTTGGCGACACTGACACAGTTGGAATGTTAGTGACACTGACACTCAGTGAAACAGTTATCCATAGTGACATATCTTTCCATATTATTTCACACATCACTCACCATGACACTGACACAGTTGGAATGTTAGCGACACTGACACCCAAAGACACAGTTATCCATAGTGACATATATTTCCATATTATTTCACACATCACTCACCATGACACTGACACAGTTGGCATGTTAGTGACACTGACACTCAGTGACAGTTATCCATAGGGACATATATTTCCATATTATTTCACACATCACTCACCATGGTGTTGTTTTCACACTTGATGCACACGTCTTTCTTGGCGACACTGACACAGTTGGCATGTTAGTGACACTGACACTCAGTGACAGTTATCCATAGGGACATATATTTCCATATTATTTCACACATCACTCACCATGGTGTTGTTTTCACACTTGATGCACACGTCTTTCTTGGCGACACTGACACAGTTGGCATGTTAGTGACACTGACACTCAGTGACAGTTATCCATAGGGACATATATTTCCATATTATTTCACACATCACTCACCATGGTGTTTTCACACTTGATGCACATGTGTTTCTTGGCGACACTGACACAGTTGGCATGTTTGTGACACTGACACTCAGTTATCCATAGTGACATATATTTCCATATTATTTCACACATCACTCACCATGGTGTTGTTTTCACACTTGATGCACACGTCTTTCTTGGCGACACTGACACAGTTGGCATGTTTGTGACACTGACACTCGGTAGAGCAGTTGTCACCCACCCAGCCAAAGAAGCACTGGCACACGTCAGGACGCACACACCGCCCGTACATACAGCCCTGGTGGCACACCGGCTCACACCGCCCGCTGTGAAAAAACACCCCACCACCATTATATCAACCACCCGCTGTGAATTTTAAAAAAACACCAATATATCACACACCACCCGCTGTGAATAAAAACACCACCATTATATCACACACCACCCACTGTGAATAAAAACACCATTATATCACACACCACCCGCTGTTAAGAAAAACAACACCAATATATCACACACCACCCGCTGTGAATAAAAACACCACCAATATATCACACACCACCCGCTGTTAATAAAAACACCACCAATATATCACACACCACCCGCTGTGAATAAAAACACCACCATTATATCACACACCACCCGCTGTTAAGAAAAACACCACCAATATATCACACACCACCCGCTGTGAATAAAAACACCACCAATATCTCACACACCACCCACTGTGAATAAAAACACCACCATTATATCACACCACCCGCTGTGAATAAAAACACTAATATATCACACACCGCCCAGTGTGAATAAAAACACCACCATTATATCACACACCACCCGCTGTGAATAAAAACACCACCATTATATCACACACCACCCGCTGTGAATAAAAACACCACCAATATATCACACACCACCCGCTGTTAATAAAAACATCACCAATATATCACACACCACCCGCTGTGAATAAAAACACCACCAATATATCACACACCACCCGCTGTTAATAAAAACACCACCAATATATCACACAACGACCAGTGTGAATTATAAAAACACCACCAATTATCACACAACGCCCGTACATACAGCCCTGTCCTGTGAAGAACACACACACACATTTTGAATCAATTTTAGTGGAAGGATGTTAAATTGAAGAACACACACACACACATTTTGAATCACTTTTAGTGGAAGGATGTTAAATTGAAGAACACACACACACATTTTGAATCACTTTTAGTGGAAGGATGTTAAATTGAAGAACACACAAACACACACATTTTGAATCACTTTTAGTGGAAGGATGTTAAATTGAAGAACACACACACACACATTTTGAATCACTTTTAGTGGAAGGATGTTAAATTGAAGAACACACACACACACACTATGAGTAGTTATCAGAAAGTATCCAATACATACAGTACTGACCAATCAGCGACATAATATTCATTTCAATCATCATCATCCATCAAGGCATTCCCAGTACTCTTACAAACCTAAAGAGTTAACATTAAAACACTGAACAAACAAACAGACAAACTGCTTTGGAGCGCACTTACTTAGGGGTGCGGATGTACCCTTGCTTGCACTCGCAGCGGAAAGAGTTAACATTAACACACTGAACGAACAAACAAACAGCTTTGGAGCGCACTTACTTAGGGGTGCGGATATACCCTTGCTTGCACTCGCAGCGGAAAGAGTTAACATTAAAACACTGAACGAACAAACTGCTTTGGAGCGCACTTACTTAGGGGTGCGGATGTACCCTTGCTTGCACTCGCAGCAGAAAGAGTTAACATTAAAACACTGAACGAACAAACTGCTTTGGAGCGCACTTACTTAGGGGTGCGGATGTACCCTTGCTTGCACTCGCAGCGGAAAGAGTTAACATTAACACACTGAACGAACAAACTGCTTTGGAGCGCACTTACTTAGGGGTGCGGATGTACCCTTGCTTGCACTTGCAGCGGAAAGAGTTAACATTAAAACACTGAACGAACAAACTGCTTTGGAGCGCACTTACTTAGGGGTGCGGATGTACCCTTGCTTGCACTCGCAGCAGAAAGAGTTAACATTAAAACACTGAACGAACAAACTGCTTTGGAGCGCACTTACTTAGGGGTGCGGATGTACCCTTGCTTGCACTCGCAGCAGAAAGAGTTGACATTAAAACACTGAACGAACAAACAAACTGCTTTGGAGCGCACTTACTTAGGGGTGCGGATGTACCCTTGCTTGCACTCGCAGCAGAAAGAGTTAACATTAAAACACTGAACGAACAAACTGCTTTGGAGCACATTTACTTAGGGGTGCGGATGTACCCTTGCTTGCACTCGCAGCGGAAAGAGTTAACATTAACACACTGAACGAACAAACTGCTTTGGAGCGCACTTACTTAGGGGTGCGGATGTACCCTTGCTTGCACTTGCAGCGGAAAGAGTTAACATTAAAACACTGAACGAACAAACTGCTTTGGAGCGCACTTACTTAGGGGTGCGGATGTACCCTTGCTTGCACTCGCAGCAGAAAGAGTTAACATTAAAACACTGAACGAACAAACTGCTTTGGAGCGCACTTACTTAGGGGTGCGGATGTACCCTTGCTTGCACTCGCAGCAGAAAGAGTTGACATTAAAACACTGAACGAACAAACAAACTGCTTTGGAGCGCACTTACTTAGGGGTGCGGATGTACCCTTGCTTGCACTCGCAGCGGAAAGAGGTGAGCGTGTCAAAGCAGTCCTGGGTGTCAGGGTCACAGGTGTGGTGACCGTTGGTGCATTCGTTCTCCGTTGGACAGTAACTGAAGGCCCAGTGGAGACTAGTGGTACCTGCAATGACCAAACATATCATGATATAGTATACCATGAGAGGTACCAATAGCCAGTGTAGACTAGTGGTACCTGCAATGACCAAACATATCATGATATAGTATACCATGAGGTACCAATACCCAGTGGAGACTAGTGGTACCTGCAATGACCAAACATATAATGATATAGTATACCATGCGAGGTACCAATACCCAGTGGAGATTAGTGGTACCTGCAATGACCAAACATATCATGATATAGTATACCATGAGAGGTACCAATACCCAGTGTAGACTAGTGGTACCTGCAATGACCAAACATATAATGATATAGTATACCAGTGTTGATTCTAGGATTTTTCAAAAGGGAGCCCAAGGGCTCCCTAGATTGGAAAAAGAGAGCCCCTGGGCTCCCCTAGCTAACAAAAAAGGGGGCATATTAACTAAATTGTATGTGCACGCTAAAACGTTTAAAAATGTTAGTATTGCTTTTCTTTTAAAATGTATGAAACTAGTTCAACCTTACAAACTTACTTGGCCTTGCAAACTTTCTAGCTGCATATAGATTATAAATGAGAGAGTTGACTTGGAAGTTGGGGGGGGGGGGGGGGGGCAGGAGAGAAAGAGACTAGAATGAGTATGTGGTGGGACAAGGACCAAAAAATAAACATGAAAAAAGATCTTAAAAAGTGAGACAGTAATTTTAAACTAAGACACAATGAATGAGAAAAAAAGTGAGTGAGAGAGGGAGGAAGAAGGGTGAGAACTTTTAAACAGAGAGAACCTGTGTTACAGTGTCTGTGTGTGAGTGTGTGTGAGAGAGAGAGAGAGAGAGAGAGAGAGAGAGAGAGAGAGAGAGAGAGAGAGAGAGAGAGAGAGAGAGAGAGAGAGAGAGAGAGAGAGAGAGAGAGAGAGAGAGCACGCGTGCGTGCGCGCGCGCATTGTGCTCAGGCTGAAGTTCTCACTTCACTACTGCCGCGTTCAAATGCCGCACTCAAGATTCTTCAAGTTCGAGTTGTGACTTTCGCCGATTCAGTGATCGCGTCAAAGCTCTCATCGTGGATTTTATCGCCCTCGCACTCTTCCTTGAAACACAACCAAGCCTTTGGAAAGACTGTTTTTCGCGTCTTTCCAGTTCGTTGGGCAAGGCAGTTTCAAGAAGTTCCAATCCGGTTCTGGTTGACAGTAATCATTACTGAGTAATGACACATCTGTTGGCATCGCGAGTTCCGTTTCACTTCCTGACCCATTGAGTGTATTCTTAGTTGTACACATATCCTTGGTTGATAGGCCACGAAACCACGAAATTAAACAAGTTTGCTTTGATTGCTTTGCTCACTGCGCCTTAGAGGCCCTACAACAGAACGAGAATCGCTGGCTGTAGCATTGAACTCGATAGTGTGCACGAAAACAAAAATGGCGGACTGAAAATATGTGCTCCTGAGTGAAAATTTATGTGATTGGACAAAGCCAGAGTCATCGGCCAATCAGAAACGAGGACAGACAGGATGCTCGGTTTTACTCAGTCTTCAGAAGGATATACACACAGCAGCCGCGACTACGCACTGGCTAAGTAAAAGTGCGTTCGTTTTTAATTTTGTGCGTGAGTTGGGCCGCACTGTTTGCGATTTTATGCGTCCTAGGGTGAAAAAATGCGGGAATCCCGCAAGACCGCGCTCTAGAATCAACACTGGTATACCATGAGAGGCACCAATACCCAGTGGAGATTAGTGGTACCTGCAATGACCAAACATATAATGATATAGTATACCATGAGAGGTACCAATACCCAGTGTAGACTAGTGGTACCTGCAATGACCAAACATATAATGATATAGTATACCATGAGAGGTACCAATACCCAGTGGAGACTAGTGGTACCTGCAATGACCAAACATATAATGATATAGCATACCATGAGAGGTACCAATACCCAGTGGAGACTAGTGGTACCTGCAATGACCAAACATATCATGATATAGTATACCATGAGAGGTACCAATACCCAGTGGAGACTAGTGGTACCTGCAATAACCAAACATATAATGATACAGTATACCATGAGAGGTACCAATACCCAGGAGACTAGTGGTACCTGCAATGACCAAACATATAATGATACAGTATACCATGAGAGGTACCAATACCCAGTGGAGACTAGTGGTACCTGCAATGACCAAACATATAATGATATAGTATACCATGAGAGGTACCAATACCCAGTGTAGACTAGTGGTACCTGGAATAACTAAACAATATTGTACCATAATGATGTAGCATACCATGAGGTATCAATGCCCAGTGTAGACTAGTGGACTGTATACTACAATACACTGTAATATACAGTCCATACCATACCATACACTGTAGTATACAGTCCATACCATACCATACACTGTAATATACAGTCCATACCATACAATACACTGTAGTATACAGTCCATACCATACCATACACTGTAATATACAGTCCATACCATACAATACACTGTAGTATACAGTCCATACCATACAATACACTGTAGTATACAGTCCATACCATACAATACACTGTAGTATACAGTCCATACCATACAATACACTGTAATATACAGTCCATACCATACAATACACTGTAGTATACAGTCCATACCATACAATACACTGTAGTATACAGTCCATACCATACCATACACTGTAGTATACAGTCCATACCATACCATACACTGTAGTATACAGTCCATACCATACAATACACTGTAATATACAGTCCATACCATACAATACACTGAAGTATACAGTCCATACCATACAATACACTGTAGTATACAGTCCATACCATACCATATACACTGTAGTATACAGTCCATACCATACAATACACTGTAGTATACAGTCCATACCATACCATACACTGTAGTATACAGTCCATACCATACCATACACTGTAGTATACAGTCCATACCATACAATACACTGTAGTATACAGTCCATACCATACCATACACTGTAGTATACAGTCCATACCATACAATACACTGTAGTATACAGTCCATACCATACACTGTAATATACAGTCCATACCATACAATACACTGAAGTATACAGTCCATACCATACAATACACTGTAGTATACAGTCCATACCATACCATACACTGTAGTATACAGTCCATACCATACAATACACTGTAGTATACAGTCCATACCATACAATACACTGTAGTATACAGTCCATACCATACAATACACTGTAGTATACAGTCCATACCAATACACTGTAGTATACAGTCCATACCATACCATACACTGTAGTATACAGTCCATACCATACACTGTAGTATACAGTCCATACCATACCATACACTGTAGTATACAGTCCATACCATACACTGTAGTATACAGTCCATACCATACCATACACTGTAGTATACAGTCCATACCATACACTGTAGTATACAGTCCATACCATACACTGTAGTATACAGTCCATACCATACCATACACTGTAGTATACAGTCCATACCATACCATACACTGTAGTATACAGTCCATACCATACACTGTAGTATACAGTCCATACCATACCATACACTGTAGTATACAGTCCATACCATACACTGGAATAACAAAACAATATTGTACCATAATGATGTAGCATACCATGAGGTATCAATGCCCAGTGTAGACTAGTGGACTGTATACTACAATACACTGTAATATACAGTCCATACCATACCATACACTGTAGTATACAGTCCATACCATACCATACACTGTAATATACAGTCCATACCATACCATACACTGTAGTATACAGTCCATACCATACCATACACTGTAATATACAGTCCATACCATACAATACACTGAAGTATACAGTCCATACCATACAATACACTGTAATATACAGTCCATACCATACCATATACACTGTAGTATACAGTCCATACCATACAATACACTGTAATATACAGTCCATACCATACAATACACTGTAGTATACAGTCCATACCATACAATACACTGTAATATACAGTCCATACCATACTATACACTGTAGTATACAGTCCATACCATACAATACACTGTAGTATACAGTCCATACCATACCATACACTGTAGTATACAGTCCATACCATACCATACACTGTAGTATACAGTCCATACCATACACTGTAGTATACAGTCCATACCATACAATACACTGTAGTATACAGTCCATACCATACAATACACTGTAGTATACAGTCCATACCATACAATACACTGTAGTATACAGTCCATACCATACAATACACTGAAGTATACAGTCCATACCATACCATACACTGTAGTATACAGTCCATACCATACCATACCATACGCTGTAGTATACAGTCCATACCATACAATACACTGTAGTATACAGTCCATACCATACCATACACTGTAGTATACAGTCCATACCATACCATACACTGTAGTATACAGTCCATACCATACACTAGCTAGCGGCACCAAAAATTTCTTTTTCAAAAATATGATCTAATTTTAAGTATGTTTCATAGATCTGTTCATTATAAAGAAAATAAAAAAAGAATTAAGTCAATATCGCAATTAGTTCATGAGATATGGTAGATTAAAGTAGCATACTACCGCGACTTGGACAGAAACACTAAAAGTGGCCATTTTTGAGAACCTATAACAAACATTTAATACACACTAATAAAAACCATTTTTTGAGGATGCAGTCTCCACTATCACAAAAAGTTATGCCTCCAACAAAAAATGTTAGGGTCAACTTTTTTTGAAATTATGGACTTGCGAAGTTGGAAAAAATGCTGATGTTGAAAGTACGCAAAACAGACAATGTAGCAATTTTGGGGTATCAAAAAACAAAAAGTAATGCAACAACGGGCTTGAAACTTCCTAACTTTACATTTCAGTATGTATGGATTATGTCCAATTTTTTTCGAATGTTTTGATTGATATTTGTTAGAAATATTCAGAGTCAATTTTGTGAAAAATGCTAATTTAAAAAATATGGACATGTATAACATACATGTGTGTCTGTTCGCCCTATAACTCTTGAACCACTTGACAGAATTGCTTCATATTTTGTGTGGTGGTATATCATGGTACACAGATGGTCATACAGAAAAGGTGTGACCTTGTTGACCTTGACCTTGAAGTTTGACCTTGAAAACTTATATTTTATATTATATATTTCAAATCCGAGCTGTATCTCATAAACCAGAAGACAGAATGGCTTCAAATTTTAAGTGGTGGTGTATCACACTGCAGGAATGCTCCCATAGAAAAATGGTAACCATAGTAACCTTGACCTTGAAGTTTGACCTTGACAACAAAAAATTCTTTTCAAAGCCATGTTTTTCACTTCAATGGACTTACAATGTTCAAACTTTCTATGAGGATGCATTGACTACAGGCAATTCTAGATATTGGGTACTAGTCAAGGTCAAGGTCAAGGACATAGACCTTGGATGTGTCAAATCTGTGTTTGGTCCTATCTTTCACATTTTTGCAGTTACAGACTTCAAAATTGGCATATTGGTAGGCTGAATCAAGGTCATGTATGGCACAAAGTACTGATTTTGTTAATGACCTTGACCTTGATTTTTTAACTTATCGTTTTTTAGCAGTGGCTATAGTTCAGGCACCATTGGGTTTACATCCACATAACCATTTATATTCATGATCCACATGACCTAAGGGATGTAGTGGGAGACATTTGAAGTCACTTGACCTTGGCCTTCACATTTGACCTTGAGGCTGTTATATGTTATTGTCGTTCCCTGGCTTAAAGACTCCAGGGATCATCCTAACAGCCAAAGCAATTGAACACTATGGTACAAATGCATCAGCTAAGGATATAAGAACATTACGTGTGTAACCGTTTTTGATTACCCCGCCACGTGGGCAGCCACACTCCGACTTCGGAGGATTTTGGACTGATGATGTTATGCTAGGAACTTGTCATGGCTAAAGACAATTCTCACATAACTATGCAGAACATAACAACATTTTGATGTACTAACCCTTGGTATTCTAGCTTATGTCAATTGATCTGACACAGCATTTGCCAAGGCGAGCTGTTATAACTTATAATAGTTATATATATGAAAAGGGGCTGTATTTCGAGAACCACTTGAAGGTATTAATTATATTTTGTTTGGAGGTGTATCACCAAGACAGGGTCTAAAATGTAAAAGGAGGTTGGGGGTATAACTGCCATGAAGTGAAGCAAGCAGGGCACGGTTGTTTGAGAGAATTTAAAAAGAAAGTATAAAATTCCAGCATGATGTTTTAATTTGTTGGAAGTAGTTCTTGCTCAAAATTCTGAGGAAAATCAACCATTCCTGTTCCAATGGAAAACCATTGTAGAACATAGCTTGATGCAAAAGACTTAGACCCTCAAATTAGAAGGCACATGTATGCATTAACTCTTTGTGCTGCAGCCTTGGGGATTTGCTGGCCTTTGGGTTTCCTTGATCTTCTCCAATGTCAGCTGTTAACAACTGCTCTCAGCTAAGAAAGTAACTTTCAAAATGGAGTGCCCGTAAGGAAAAGCATCTTCCCTGTAAAGAATTTCCAGATCCAGATTCAAGAATAGCTGAACAAATTAACTCCCCTGTTATCAGGCAGTCACGTTCCCTACTGGCACTTGAAAATAACAAACCAAAATGACAATAAACAGCTCCAACAAGTACTCATCTGTTTTGTGTGCATATAATGTGTGTGTGTGTGTGAGCAAGCACGCATGCTGCATGGGTGCGTGCATGCATGCACCTGTGTGCAAATAATGTGTTACTTGTGTGACTGTGGTGTGGGCATACAAAACCATGCAGATATTTTATGTACTATGTGTATGTAATTCTTCATGTTTGTGTTCTATTTTTCTGCAGCAGAACATTGTTTTTGTGGTTTTTTCTACTCCAGTGCTTCTAACAATGTTAACAGATGAATGTATAAGCAACTCAGCTTAGATAAGATTGGCAGTGATTTCTCTGAAAAATAATACAGTTCATTTCATGGAATGCGCTAACATTTTATTAAGTGGTATGAATGAGTGTCAGTGTTTGAGTGTTTGTGTGTGTGTGTGTGTGTGTGTGTGTACTTGTTTGATGCGTTCATTTTTTTATGCAAACGTAGCTTTAATCATAAAAAGAATTGACTAAGTATTTGCAGTGATGTACTGAGGATTGAAAAGTGATAGTCGAACAAATTGTCCTGGGACAAGATAAATCAATAGGACTATGTCATGGCTCTTGCAAAAATCAATAAGACAAAGTGTGCA
This sequence comes from Phymorhynchus buccinoides, assembly GCA_017654935.2. Taxonomy (NCBI): domain Eukaryota; kingdom Metazoa; phylum Mollusca; class Gastropoda; order Neogastropoda; family Raphitomidae; genus Phymorhynchus; species Phymorhynchus buccinoides. Next base: position 404,378 of record JAGGCT020004108.1, read on the forward strand.
AAAATGTTAATCAGACGTGTGTCCTGACAGGGGATAACACAATAATACATTTTTAGTTTTAATAGGTCAATGTCCTATGACCGGGTCCTTGGGACATCACTGTAATAATTTGTTTTTTAAAACCTCATTTGATGGCGCCATAATTGCATCTAGTAGGCCTACACAGCTACATACTATAACATATTTCAACATTTATCAGGGAATGGATGACGAACAATATTTTCATGAGACTCAGTTCATCTCCTGACGATTAAAACACAAGAATAAACAGATATATATGCACAGGGCATTAAATCAGCAAGGGTATGATCATCAAAGACTGACACAGAGGCCTACACAAAAACATAAGGCAGTGGCTATGTTGCCGGTCACTGTAATTTAGCCTACAGGCTATTTTTCCGGTTACAGTAATTTAGCCTGTATCCACAGTGTAGGTAGGCTAAAGTACTTTTCTTTAACAATACTCAATGCAAATGCGCCTTTGAGAAGGAACTAGGAGGTACTCATTTTCTTTCATTCCTGGCATTGAGATACAGTAACACATGGAGAGAGAGAGGTATGAGCAGTGAAAGACAGTGAAAGAGAGACAACGAGAAAGACCATGACAGAGACAGTGAGACTAGAGAGACAGGGACATTAAAGAGATAATCATACACTCACAGTCACACACACACTTGTGCTCATTAATAGTTACCCCCCCCCCCCCCCACACACACACACACATACACATGGGAGTGTGCATGCATGCACTTGTCACACAAGCAGACCACAACCATCGATACCATAACCATAACACACGAATAATAATTACACCAATCTCCTGGACCTTATTGGGCCTGGGACCTAAAGGAATCCTCAAAATTACATTTGGGACACAAAAGGATAAACCAGGAGTGAGATATATTAGGCCTGGGACATAGCGGGCTTATCCCGAATGATGACTCACAGACATAGTCACAATCGCATCATAGTGGGGTCAAATCGTATGCAGTGATTGAGTGTGGCTAGGCCTTGAGTTCGCCCCCCCCCCCCCCCCCCCCCCCCCCCCCCCCCACAATATTAATTTTGATTTTTTTTTAAAAACAAAAAAACCTTAGCCTCGTTGGGGTTTCAGTTTGGGGTAACATACCCGAGCATTCAAGAGGTCATAGGCCTACATGTGTGTGTCTAGCACATACACACAGAAGAACAGACAGAAAGAGTGAGAGAGACAGGCAGAGAGGGATCTGTATCTGTAACCACTTCTGACATTTGAAACCAATGGGATAGAGAGAAACAGAGATTGAGAGAGAGAGAGAGAACGAACAAACACAATTTTATTTATACAGGGTAATGAGATAAGTATACATGTTTTTTTACACCCTGTGGCAAATGAAAATATAAAAAAAAACAATAACAAAACATGCAATGAAACTATTGAAAGTAAAAATAAACCACCAATAAAATGTGAAAAGTGAAAACGTTGACGGAGAGAGAGTGAAGGGGATGGGGGTGGGGGTGGGGGGGGGGGGGAGAGAGAAACAAGAGACATAAATTAAGACAGAGAGTGAAAGAATGAGAGAGAGTGAGAGAGACAGACAAATGCAGAAAGATAAAGAGGTAGAATAAGACACTGACATAGACAGCCGGAGAGAGAGAGAGAGAGAGAGTCAGAGTGGAAAAAAGAACATAAGCTAAATAGTGACAGGCAGTTTAGCCTTAAGCTAAATTACCATGACCGGCAACGTAGCCTATTTGAAAACATAATCATGTAAACTGCAGAAATGAACGTTGGTGCGCGCAAACATACAAACATACACAATGCCATCTTTCACTTTCAGGCAACATACAGTCTCACCCATACAGTCTCTCAAATTTACACACAATGCCCCTCCCCCCACCCTCACTTACCCACCATGCTATGCATCAGGCAGGCAACACACAGTCTCACCCATAGTCACCTCACACACACACTCACACAAGGACGCGCACGCATACACACTTTTATGTCTGGGACACACACTAAGTAACTTGTCTTGCTAGTTAGCCTAGCCTAGATCAAAGTCTTTGGTTAGGCCTAGGCCTAGATCTACTTTCTGTTTGCTCTTTCTTTTCTCGTGTTTTTTTAAAATCTATTCTTAATTAACAATCTATCACTTATTGTAACAAAGATGATGTTAATTATGCATGTCTGCGCTTTAAAATCAAAGTTTACTTGACTTATTCTAGACTCAGATCAAGCTGAATCGTGAATGTTGGCACTGTGGCGGGCACTGCGTCTGCGCCATCGATGTTTGCATGGCGCTCGGCACTTCATGCCCGATTGAAACAGTGCCAGCATTTTTCATTCAAGATGTTTGAGGAGTTGAAAAAAATTGGGATTCTTAAAGGCTTCTTGAATTTTAAAATGGATACGCATAACTGACTTAAAATGCCCCCTAAGCCGAGAAAAAGACAGAAATCCGAGGCCTATCAAACTTCGTCTACCATTTCCGGTTAAATTTTATTGACAGTCTGAGCCGACAATGGGTGTTTGTGATTATTGCTGTTAAACTTCTTCTAAGTCGCACCCGTGTAAAAACCGATATCATCACATTTTATTTGAGCCATCTGTCTTATAAAATGCAAAATCTGAACTTACAGGCTTGCGTATTTTGTCCGGCATTACGCTTGAAAGTGGGTACATCGCATCGTTTCAAACAACTTCGCTAGGCCTCGCTGAATGCAGCGCGCGCGTGTGCGGCTAGGATCGTTAGGTTCGTTTGGTTGACTTGTGGGGAAACGATGTGCTATAAATAGATTTTCGGTTACTGCCGTTGTATAGAAGGGAGATTATCCTGTCTTCTCATGGGTGAAACGTATTATTTTTTCAGCTTGGTTTTCGCTCAGTTACGGAAAGTGTGAAGAAAAAAGTTGATTTTTGTACACCGTTTTTTCTAACAGTAATAAATAATTTTGTGGCTTACATCAATGGAATCCTCAGTTTTTGCTGAAGAAGTAGATACCAAGTATAGCCGTATCCGATGTGCATCGCTTTCCCACAAAGCCGAGAAAGCAGCGTGCCGAATGAGCTTATTTTAGAAACGCGACGTCGGCTGGCTCAAATTTATAAAAGTAGCTATATGTCTTGTAGTTGTTTTTAATTTGCTTGATTTTTATTGGCTTTCAACACACAAAAACAGACATTCATCAAAAAGTTGAAACAATAAACTTTATTTCACAACAAATTTGAGACCAGTCTGTGCTCAAATAGCTGAGAACTGAGCAGTTGAAAATGATGAAAATCAGGGTTTGAGTCAAAATGATTGACGTCAAAGACGCGCTGTGCCGCTAGCTACATACACTGTAATATAAAGTCCATACCATACCATACACTGTAGTATACAGTCCATACCATACCATACACTGTAGTATACAGTCCATACCATACACTGTAATATACAGTCCATACCATACAATACACTGAAGAATACAGTCCATACCATACAATACACTGTAGTATACAGTCCATACCATACAATACACTGAAGTATACAGTCCATACCATACAATACACTGTAATATACAGTCCATACCATACCATACACTGTAGTATACAGTCCATACCATACAATACACTGAAGTATACAGTCCATACCATACCATACACTGTAGTATACAGTCCATACCATACCATACACTGTAGTATACAGTCCATACCATACACTGTAGTATACAGTCCATACCATACCATACACTGTAGTATACAGTCCATACCATACAATACACTGTAGTATACAGTCCATACCATACCATACACTGTAGTATACAGTCCATACCATACACTGTAATATACAGTCCATACCATACCATACACTGTAGTATACAGTCCATACCATACACTGTAGTATACAGTCCATACCATACACTGTAGTATACAGTCCATACCATACCATACACTGTAGTATACAGTCCATACCATACCATACACTGTAGTATACAGTCCATACCAATACACTGTAGTATACAGTCCATACCATACACTGTAGTATACAGTCCATACAATACACTGTAGTATACAGTCCATACCATACACTGTAGTATACAGTCCATACCATACAATACACTGTAGTATACAGTCCATACCATACAATACACTGTAGTATACAGTCCATACCATACAATACACTGTAGTATACAGTCCATACCATACAATAACACTGTAGTATACAGTCCATACCATACACTGTAGTATACAGTCCATACCATACCATACACTGTAGTATACAGTCCATACCCAATACACTGTAGTATACAGTCCATACCATACCATACACTGTAGTATACAGTCCATACCATACACTGTAGTATACAGTCCATACCATACCATACACTGTAGTATACAGTCCATACCATACCATACACTGTAGTATACAGTCCATACCATACACTGTAGTATACAGTCCATACCATACCATACACTGTAGTATACAGTCCATACAATACACTGTAGTATACAGTCCATACCATACAATACACTGTAGTATACAGTCCATACCATACACTGTAGTATACAGTCCATACCATACCATACACTGTAATATACAGTCCATACCATACCATACACTGTAGTATACAGTCCATACCATACAATACACTGTAGTATACAGTCCATACCATACAATACACTGTAGTATACAGTCCATACCATACAATACACTGTAGTATACAGTCCATACCATACCATACACTGTAGTATACAGTCCATACCATACACTGTAGTATACAGTCCATACAGTACACTGTAGTATACAGTCCATACCATACCATACACTGTAGTATACAGTCCATACCATACACTGTAGTATACAGTCCATACCATACAATACACTGTAGTATACAGTCCATACCATACAATACACTGTAGTATACAGTCCATACCATACAATACACTGTAGTATACAGTCCATACCATACCATACACTGTAGTATACAGTCCATACCATACACTGTAGTATACAGGTAAAAAAACAAGGTCATGGGAAAAGTACCTGAGAGGGGGGGCAACCGACGTTTCCTGTCATAAACACTTCGACTGGGAATGCAGGAAAAAGTATACAGTCCATACCATACCATACCATACACTGTAGTATACAGTCCATACCATACCATACACTGTAGTATACAGTCCATACCATACACTGTAATATACAGTCCATACCATACCATACACTGTAGTATACAGTCCATACCATACACTGTAATATACAGTCCATACCATACCATACACTGTAGTATACAGTCCATACCATACCATACACTGTAGTATACAGTCCATACCATACCATACACTGTAGTATACAGTCCATACCATACACTGTAGTATACAGTCCATACCATACACTGTAGTATACAGTCCATACCATACCATACACTGTAGTATACAGTCCATACCATACCATACACTGTAGTATACAGTCCATACCATACACTGTAGTATACAGTACCATACCATACACTGTAGTATACAGTCCATACCATACACTGTAATATACAGTCCATACCATACAATACACTGTACTATACAGTCCATACAATACACTGTAGCATACAGTCCATACCATACCATACACTGTAGTATACAGTCCATACAATACACTGTAATATACAGTCCATACCATACCATACACTGTAGTATACAGTCCATACCATACCATACACTGTAATATACAGTCCATACCATACCATACACTGTAGTATACAGTCCATACCATACCATACACTGTAGTATACAGTCCATACCATACAATAAACTGTAGTATACAGTCCATACCATACAATACACTGTAGTATACAGTCCATACCATACAATACACTGTAATATACAGTCCATACCATACACTGTAGTATACAGTCCATACCATACAATACACTGTAGTATACAGTCCATACCATACAATACACTGTAGTATACAGTCCATACCATACAATACACTGTAGTATACAGTCCATACCATACACTGTAATATACAGTCCATACCATACAATACACTGTAGTATACAGTCCATACCATACACTGTAGTATACAGTCCATACCATACAATACACTGTAGTATACAGTCCATACCATACAATAAACTGTAGTATACAGTCCATACCATACACTGTAGTATACAGTCCATACCATACACTGTAGTATACAGTCCATACCATACAATACACTGTAGTATACAGTCCATACCATACCATACACTGTAGTATACAGTCCATACAATACACTGTAGTATACAGTCCATACCATACAATACACTGTAGCATACAGTCCATACCATACACTGTATCTTACAGTCCATACCATACACTGTAGCATACAGTCCATACCATACAATACACTGTAGTATACAGTCCATACCATACCATACACTGTAGCATACAGTCCATTCCATACAATACACTGTAGCATACAGTCCATACCATACACTGTATCTTACAGTCCATACCATACCATACACTGTAGTATACAGTCCATACCATACCATACACTGTAGTATACAGTCCATACCATACAATACACTGTAGTATACAGTCCATACCATACCATACACTGTAGCATACAGTCCATACCATACACTGTATCTTACAGTCCATACCATACCATACACTGTAGTATACAGTCCATACCATACACTGTAGTATACAGTCCATACCAATACACTGTAGTATACAGTCCATACCATACAATACACTGTAGTATACAGTCCATACCATACAATACACTGTAGTATACAGTCCATACCATACACTGTAGTATACAGTCCATACCATACAATACACTGTAGTATACAGTCCATACCATACAATACACTGTAGTATACAGTCCATACCATACAATACACTGTAGTATACAGTCCATACCATACAATACACTGTAGTATAGTCCATACCATACAATACACTGTAGTATACAGTCCATACCATACCATACACTGTAGTATACAGTCCATACCATACAATACACTGTAATATACAGTCCATACCATACAATACACTGTAGTATACAGTCCATACCATACAATACACTGTAATATACAGTCCATACCATACAATACACTGTAGTATACAGTCCATACCATACAATACACTGTAGTATACAGTCCATACCATACACTGTAGTATACAGTCCATACCATACCATACACTGTAGTATACAGTCCATACCATACACTGTAGTATACAGTCCATACCATACCATACACTGTAGTATACAGTCCATACCATACACTGTAGTATACAGTCCATACCATACCATACACTGTAGTATACAGTCCATACCATACACTGTAGTATACAGTCCATACCATACACTGTAGTATACAGTCCATACCATACAATACACTGTAGTATACAGTCCATACAATACAATACACTGTAGTATACAGTCCATACCATACACTGTAGTATACAGTCCATACCATACACTGTAGTATACAGTCCATACCATACACTGTAGTATACAGTCCATACCATACACTGTAGTATACAGTCCATACCATACCATACACTGTAATATACAGTCCATACCATACCATACACTGTAGTATACAGTCCATACCATACCATACACTGTAGTATACAGTCCATACCATACAATACACTGTAGTATATAGTCCATACCATACACTGTAGTATACAGTCCATACCATACCATACACTGTAATATACAGTCCATACCATACACTGTAGTATACAGTCCATACAGTACACTGTAGTATACAGTCCATACCATACCATACACTGTAGTATACAGTCCATACCATACACTGTAGTATACAGTCCATACCATACCATACACTGTAGTATACAGTCCATACCATACACTGTAGTATACAGTCCATACAGTACACTGTAGTATACAGTCCATACCATACCATACACTGTAGTATACAGTCCATACCATACACTGTAGCATACAGGTAAAAAAACAAGGTGATGGGAAAAGTACCTGAGAGGGGGGGCAACCGACGTTTCCTGTCATAAACACTTCGACTGGGAATGCAGGAAAAAGTATACAGTCCATACCATACCATACCATACACTGTAGTATACAGTCCATACCATACCATACACTGTAGTATACAGTCCATACCATACACTGTAGTATACAGTCCATACCATACCATAAACTGTAGTATACAGTCCATACCATACAATACACTGTAGTATACAGTCCATACCATACAATACAATGTAGTATACAGTCCATACCATACACTGTAGTATACAGTCCATACCATAATACACTGTAGTATACAGTCCATACCATACAATACACTGTAGTATACAGTCCATACCATACAATAAACTGTAGTATACAGTCCATACCATACAATAAACTGTAGTATACAGTCCATACCATACCATACACTGTAGTATACAGTCCATACCATACCATACACTGTAGTATACAGTCCATACCATACACTGTAGTATACAGTCCATACCATACACTGTAGTATACAGTCCATACCATACACTGTAATATACAGTCCATACCATACAATACACTGTACTATACAGTCCATACAATACACTGTAGCATACAGTCCATACCATACCATACACTGTAGTATACAGTCCATACAATACACTGTAATATACAGTCCATACCATACCATACACTGTAGTATTCAGTCCATACCATACCATACACTGTAGCATACAGTCCATACCATACCATACACTGTAGTATACAGTCCATACCATACCATACACTGTAATATACAGTCCATACCATACAATACACTGTAATATACAGTCCATACCATACCATACACTGTAATATACAGTCCATACCATACGATACACTGTAGTATACAGTCCATACCATACCATACACTGTAGTATACAGTCCATACCATACAATAAACTGTAGTATAGTCCATACCATACAATACACTGTAGTATACAGTCCATACCATACAATACACTGTAATATACAGTCCATACCATACAATACACTGTAGTATACAGTCCATACCACACACTGTAATATACAGTCCATACCATACAATACACTGTATATTACAGTCCATACCATACACTGTAATATACAGTCCATACCATACCATACACTGTAGTATACAGTCCATACCATACCATACACTGTAGTATACAGTCCATACCACACACTGTAATATACAGTCCATACCATACAATACACTGTAGTATACAGTCCATACCATACAATACACTGTAGTATACAGTCCATACCATACCATACACTGTAGTATACAGTCCATACAATACACTGTAATATACAGTCCATACCATACAATACACTGTAGCATACGGTCCATACCATACACTGTATCTTACAGTCCATACCATACACTGTAGCATACAGTCCATACCATACAATACACTGTAGTATACAGTCCATACCATACCATACACTGTAGCATACATTCCATTCCATACAATACACTGTAGTATACATTCCATACCATACAATACACTGTAGTATACATTCCATACCATACCATACACTGTAGTATACATTCCATACCATACAATACACTGTAGTATACATTCCATACCATACAATACACTGTAGTATACATTCCATACCATACAATACACTGTAGTATACATTCCATACCATACAATACACTGTAGTATACAGTCCATACCATACAATACACTGTAGTATACAGTCCATACAATACAATACACTGTAGAGAGTCCATACCATACAAATAAACTGTCGTATACAGTCCATACCATTACCTGTATGTATACACGTCCATACAATACAATACACTGGAATATACAGTCCATACCCTACA
>JAGGCT020004108.1:414681-457864 GCA_017654935.2 Phymorhynchus buccinoides
GTGTGACTGTGAGTGTATGATTATCTCTTTAATGTCCCTGTCTCTCTAGTCTCACTGTCTCTGTCATGGTCTTTCTCGTTGTCTCTCTTTCACTGTCTTTCACTGCTCATACCTCTCTCTCTCCATGTGTTACTGTATCTCAATGCCAGGAATGAAAGAAAATGAGTACCTCCTAGTTCCTTCTCAAAGGCGCATTTGCATTGAGTATTGTTAAAGAAAAGTACTTTAGCCTACCTACACTGTGGATACAGGCTAAATTACTGTAACCGGAAAAATAGCCTGTAGGCTAAATTAGTGACCGGCAACATAGCCACTGCCGTATGTTTTTGTGTAGGCCTCTGTGTCAGTCTTTGATGATCCTACCCTTGCTGATTTAATGCCCTGTGCATATATATCTGTTTATTCTTGTGTTTTAATCGTCGGGAGATGAACTGTCTCATGAAAATATTGTTCGTCATCCATTCCCTGATAAATGTTGAAATATGTTATAGTATGTAGCTGTGTAGGCCTACTACTAGTACTAGATGCAATTATGGCGCCATCAAATGAGGTTTTAAAAAACAAATTATTACAGTGATGTCCCAAGGACCCGGTCATAGGACATTGACCTATTAAAACTAAAAATGTATTATTGTGTTATCCCCTGTCAGGACACACGTCTGATTAACATTTTTGCACACTTTGTCTTATTGATTTTTGCAAGAGCCATGACATAGTCCTATTGATTTATCTTGTCCCAGGACAATTTGTTCGACTATCACTTTTCAATCCTCAGTACATCACTGCAAATACTTAGTCAATTCTTTTTATGATTAAAGCTACGTTTGCATAAAAAAATGAACGCATCAAACAATTACACACACACACACACACACACACACACACACACACACACACACAAACACTGACACTCATTCATACCACTTAATAAAATGTTAGCGCATTCCATGAAATGAACTGTATTATTTTTCAGAGAAATCACTGCCAATCTTATCTAAGTAGAAAAACACACAAAAACAATGTTCTGCTGCAGAAAAATAGAACACAAACATGAAGAATTACATACACATAGTACATAAAATATCTGCATGGTTTTGTATGCCCACACCACAGTCACACAAGTAACACATTATTTGCACACAGGTGCATGCATGCACGCACCCACGCAGCATGCGTGCTTGCTCACACACACACACACACATTATATGCACACATAGCAGATGAGTACTTGTTGGAGCTGTTTATTGTCATTTTGGTTTGTTATTTTCAAGTGCCAGTAGGGAACGTGACTGCCTGATAACAGGGGAGTTAATTTGTTCAGCTATTCTTGAATCTGGAAATTCTTTACAGGGAAGATGCTTTTCCTTACGGGCACTCCATTTTGAAAGTTACTTTCTTAGCTGAGAGCAGTTGTTAACAGCTGACATTGGAGAAGATCAAGGAAACCCAAAGGCCAGCAAATCCCCAAGGCTGCAGCACAAAGAGTTAATGCATACATGTGCCTTCTAATTTGAGGGTCTAAGTCTTTTGCATCAAGCTATGTTCTACAATGGTTTTCCATTGGAACAGGAATGGTTGATTTTCCTCAGAATTTTGAGCAAGAACTACTTCCAACAAATTAAAACATCATGCTGGAATTTTATACTTTCTTTTTAAATTCTCTCAAACAACCGTGCCCTGCTTGCTTCACTTCATGGCAGTTATACCCCCAACCTCCTTTTACATTTTAGACCCTGTCTTGGTGATACACCTCCAAACAAAATATAATTAATACCTTCAAGTGGTTCTCGAAATACAGCCCCTTTTCATATATATAACTATTATAAGTTATAACAGCTCGCCTTGGCAAATGCTGTGTCAGACCAATTGACATAAGCTAGAACACCAAGGGTTAGTACATCAAAATGTTGTTATGTTCTGCATAGTTATGTGGGGATTGTCTTTAGCCATGACAAGTTCCTAGCATAACATCATCAGTCTAAAAAATCCTCCGAAGTCGGAGTGTGGCTGCCCACGTGGCGGGGTAATCAAAAACGGTCACACACGTAATGTTCTATATCCTTAGCTGATGCATTTGTACCATAGTGTTCAATTGCTTTGGCTGTTGGGATGATCCCTGGAGTCTTTAAGCCAGGGAACGACAATAACATATAACAGCCTCAAGGTCAAATGTGAAGGCCAAGGTCAAGTGACTTCAAATGTCTCCCACTACATCCCTTAGGTCATGTGGATCATGAATATAAATGGTTATGTGGATGTAAACCCAATGGTGTCTGAACTATAGCCACTGCTAAAAAACGATAAGTTAAAAAATCAAGGTCAAGGTCATTAACAAAATCAGTACTTTGTGCCATACATGACCTTGATTCAGCCTACCAATATGCCAATTTTGAAGTCTGTAACTGCAAAAATGTGAAAGATAGGACCAAACACAGATTTGACACATCCAAGGTCTATGTCCTTGACCTTGACTAGTACCCAATATCTAGAATTGCCTGTAGTCAATGCATCCTCATAGAAAGTTTGAACATTGTAAGTCCATTGAAGTGAAAAACATGGCTTTGAAAATAATTTTTTGTTGTCAAGGTCAAACTTCAAGGTCAAGGTTACTATGGTTACCATTTTTCTATGGGGGCATTCCTGCAGTGTGATACACCACCACTTAAAATTTGAAGCCATTCTGTCTTCTGGTTTATGAGATACAGCTCGGATTTGAAATATATAATATAAAATATAAGTTTTCAAGGTCAAACTTCAAGGTCAAGATCAACAAGGTCACACCTTTTCTGTATGACCATCTGTGTACCATGATATACCACCACACAAAATAGGAAGCAATTCTGTCAAGTGGTTCAAGAGTTATAGGGCGAACAGACACACATGTATGTTATACATGTTCATATTTTTTAAATTAGCATTTTTCACAAAATTGACTCTGAATATTTCTAACAAATATCAATCAAAACATTCGAAAAAAATTGGACATAATCCATACATACTGAAATGTAAAGTTAGGAAGTTTCAAGCCCGTTGTTGCATTACTTTTTGTTTTTTGATACCCCAAAATTGCTACATTGTCTGTTTTGCGTACTTTCAACATCAGCATTTTTTCCAACTTCGCAAGTCCATAATTTCAAAAAAAGTTGACCCTAACATTTTTTGTTGGAGGCATAACTTTTTGTGATAGTGGAGACTGCATCCTCAAAAAATGGTTTTTATTAGTGTGTATTAAATGTTTGTTATAGGTTCTCAAAAATGGCCACTTTTAGTGTTTCTGTCCAAGTCGCGGTAGTATGCTACTTTAAACTACCATATCTCATGAACTAATTGCGATATTGACTTAATTCTTTTTTTATTTTCTTTATAATGAACAGATCTATGAAACATACTTAAAATTAGATCATATATTTGAAAAAGAAATTTTTGGTGCCGCTAGCTTAGTTTTGGTCTATTAGCAATACACGCTGATCCTATCTTGTAAACTACATTAAGTAATGAAATTGGTCTCCAGTTTTTAATATGTTCACGTGGTTTGTTTCCCTTGGGAATACAAATAATAAACCCTTCCTTTTGAGTGGATGATAGCGGTTCCACTGTACTATTCTACAACTTGCTTTGTGCTATGTTTGAGCTTATTTATATAATTTAGAGTTGTTGGTCATAATCTTTGATACACTTTAAATTTCCAGACTGGCGTCATGGCTTCAGCCAGATTGAGGAAATATTATGCCAAAGGAGACACCATGCTGACTGAAGAGGATAGCAAAACAGAATTCAAAGGCCACCTCAACCTGTCTAGAGAAGAGATCCCTGTCTGGGCAATGGCCAAGCGGGGCGAGAAAGCCAGCAGAAAGCCTATCTCTAGGTAGTCACTTCAACTATCATTTTTGGCTCACGTCGTTTTTTAAAACAAAGTGAGTCTATAGTATCGTACATGTTCGGTTGTGTGTCTGTGTGTGTATGTGTGTGTGTGTTGCGTCCGTGGCCCCGACCTTTAACCTTAACTCAAACCTTAACGTTGTCATTTTCTCTAAACATATAAGGCGTTAGAGGGTTAAAGTTAGCAGGATACTTGATTTTGACGTGAGCCTTCAAGTCACGACAATCAAAGCAGTCAGATACATTGATAAAGAACAAAATAAAGATAATAATTTGTTGCAGAGATTACTGTTGTGCAACCTTCACCTTGACTCAGTCACACTCTTCAAACTAAAGAAGACTCTCACTCTCCACTGAAACTTTAACGTTGTCATTTTCTCAAAAAAACCATAAGATGTTAGAGGGTTAAAGTTAGCAGGATACTTGATTTTGATGTGAGCCTTCAAGTCATGACGATCAAAGCAGTCAGATACATGGTAAGGAACAAAAGAAAGAAAATCATTTGTTGCAGATTACTGTAACTGTTGTGTTGTACCGAGTAGGAGATACATACTGGAAAGAAGACTGTATGCCATTAGATGGACTGTATACTACAGTGTATGGTATGGTAAAACGCTCTTTAAAAAGAAACACAAGACTTCAGGTGTGTACAAATAGGTACATTTTAACGTCGTCAACTTATATTTTCTGTAACAAATGGATACTACGAGTGTGTGCGTTGACGGCCCGGTTGTTTAGCTTTTATTTGCGCCTTTGAGTAACGGTTGTTCGTGTTCATTTGCACATCATCTCTGCGCATAACTTAGCCTACTGCACTTCCGGCAACAAGGCCTAGGCCTAGAGTCCATGCCTTACCTCATAATCAAGACGACGTACTTAACATTTAGCCCACATTCATTTCAGTCTTGAAAAAAAAAATACGGAAAATCCAGGGTTCGTCGATTTCACTGCCTTCGACGTACGAATCCTTTGTTAGGCCTAGACGATTGATCACCATGAGCAAAGACTGTACAGGGGAAGATAAACATGGATGAGCTTGCTGGCTGTGACCTTGACCTTTGCTTTGTGGCAGAGGGGGGGGGGGGGAAATTAACGAAACGAAAATAAAATATTAGGACTAATATAAAATATCTTACAGAAATGTAGATGATGTGGAACAAGTTTTCATCGCATGAACAATCAGTTTAAAACAGTAACAGATCACGCAACTTCAATTATTAATTTTCTAAGAGTAAGAGGCTTAGACCCACAGGCAAAGACTAGGCCTACTACAGGTGTCCGTAGACCCTCCTTACCCCGGCGGGGGGGTGGGGGGATTGGTCACTATGTTTTTTCTGAAAGCTTGGTCAATATGCTTTTCAATTTTACTTGTTTGCCAAAAATAAAAATAGGGCTCCACTATGTTACATGCGCATACATATAATTAAATTTTAAAGAAAGGGGTAGGGGTGCATAGAAATAATTTTATTTTACTGTGTATACAGGCATGGGAATTGTCATGGGAATTCCCATGCCTGCTAATAGTAATAAATATCAGACGTGAGCCTTGCAGGCTTTGCCTCTTGTTTAAAATGTATTTCAAAACAAGAAAACCGCAACTGTTTTCATTACATTTTTCTTTTAATTTTCTTCTCGAGTTGTTGGTTTTTTTTGGTGGCAAAAAGGTTGCTATCATATTTTGTATAATTATGTTGATAAAAAAGATTATGACACATTAATATGCAATAAATAAAGAAGCTTTGGTATCTTAACATAAAAAGGAAGCTTTCTTTTTTTTTCTTTTTACTATTTTAAAAAATGAAAGAAGGTGCATCTACCATAGCCGCAGTCTATCATGTTAACTTGTGGCGGTGCCATAGCCAATGAGGTTTAATTAACCGAGGCGTGGTCACCGCTACAGCTATCTGTATTAATTTTAAAAAATCGGGACTCTACTGGTTTCGTACTGCCTCCGGGCATTGCCTCCAGTATTGTTCCCACCATGTTTGTATTTACAAATGTCCCATATGTGTCTGGTTCAGACCGAGAGGACGTAAAACACCATTTTCGCCCATCTACCATAGCCGCATCATTGTAAATAAATTAATGGGTTTTCAATATAACTTAAAATACTTGTTTAAAAAATGGGAACATTTCAGTTTAGTTTTGCTATTGAAAACCAAGTTTTTTAAAACGTCATACAGATACTGAGATAGTGTGCCAGTTTATTAGACAGATACCTAAAATGCATAGCTTTTGTGTATAGATTAAAGCAGCCTTGTTCCTTGAAATGAGGATTCTATTTTATTTAGTTTAAAAAAATTGTTTTATGGCAGTATACATTTTAGTGATTTAAATATTTTTTAATGCTTGCCCAGGAACATAAACGCGTTTCTCAACTCCGGGACTGGTGGTACGATCTTCTTGGGAATCCCGGACAATGGAAAGATCCTTGGCTTTGGGATGACTATTTTGCAGGTAATGGTATACAATTTAAGATGTATTGTGCACATTTGTTTTTAAAGGAGGGTCTCATATGTGACCCGTCACCACAAAATGAGTCGTGATGTCCCAGATGTAACTTTTGAGTTATTAACAAATTGTTATTTTGCATTAAAAAAGCTTTCCAACAAACCAAAAGGTTTGTAAATCGGACTATTTGTTGCAAAGTTATGAAGATTTGAAATCGTATACTCAGGGAATCGGCGAAATGAAAAAATGGAACCGGAAAATTTCTAAATGTGTACAAAACAACCAGATGTTTCTGATATAAACACACTTTTAAGGCAGAAAGGATTGTTTTTACACTTCAATTCTTATGTACATGGTAGATAAAGGCCCATTGTTCAATAATGAGTCAAAATCTGAGAACTGATGATTTGACCCCCTTCCACATAAAATTGTCCCTAGGGGACAAGTGAACTAGGGACAATGCGACTCATTTTGTGGTGACGGGTCACATATGTACTCTCTTATAATTTGTGTTGCTTTTTAGTTTTCATTAACAGACATTTTTTTTAGTAACTTTTAGGTTTAACTTTTTAAAGTGATGATACTCTCTCTCTCTCTCTCTCTCTCTCTCTCTCTCTCTCTCTCTCTCTCTCTCTCTCTCTCTCTCACACACACACACCCCGCCTCCCTTCTCTTTCATTGTGAAAGAACATAGTCCTGTTAAAAAGGAACTTTTTCTTATTCATTTTAAGTGGTTTTGTGTCTAACTGGATCTCAGTCAGCCCATTTATCTCAGCATTAGAGGATAGGACTCTTTTTTTTATCTAATACAAGTAATAGTAAATGCCTGTTTAATCATGTCTGTGGTTATGCGCGTACATGTATCCAAGTTAACCTTGGCTATTTTTCTTGAGTAACATGTCCTAGATTCGTTTATCAGTGTCAAAATAGGTCGACTGTTATCTATAAGAGTAATGTATTGGCCTGTTTGCTGGCTTTTTGAAGGATTTGTCTTTCAATGTGTTATTGTGGTGATGTGTCTTGTGACAGGTAGCAAATGGCGTGCCAGTGTTGATTCTAGAGCGTGGTCTTGCGGGATTCCCGCATCTCCCCCCCCCCCCAGGACGCATAAAATCGCGAACAGTGTGGCCCAACTCACGCAAAAAAACAAAAAACGAACGCACTTTTACTTAACGAGTGCGTAGTTGCGGCTGCTGTGTCTATATCCGTCTCAATACTGAGTGAAACCGAGCATCCTTTCTATCAACGTTTCTGATTGGCAGATGACTCTGGCTTTGTCCAATCACACAAATTGTCACTCAGGAGCACATATTTTCAGTCCGCCATTTTTGTTTTGGTGCACACTATCGAGTTCGATGCCACAGCCAGCGATTCTCGTTCTGTTGTAGGGCCTCTAAGATGTAGTGAGCAGAGAAAACAAAGTAAACTTGTTTTGTTTCGTGGTTTCGTGGCCTATCAACGAAGGATGTTTGTACAACTAAGAATACACGCAATGGGTCAGGAAGTGAAACGGAACTCGCGATGTCTCTCTCGGTCTCTCTCTCTCTCTCTCACTCTCACACACACTCACACACAGACACTGTAACACAGGTTCTCTCTGTTTAAAAGTTCTCACCCTTCTTCCTCCCTCTCTCACTCACTTTTTTCTCATTCATTGTGTCTTAGTTTAAAATTACTGTCTCACTTTTTAAGATCTTTTTTCATGTTTATTTTTTGGTCCTTGTCCCACCACATACTCATTCTAGTCTCTTTCTCTCCTGCCCCCCCCACCACCCCCCCCCCTGTTCTTACCCCCCCCCCCCCCCCCCCCCCCCCCAACTTCCAAGTCAACTCTCTCATTTATAATCTATATGCAGCTAGAAAGTTTGCAAGGCCAAGTAAGTTTGCAAGGTTGAACTAGTTTAATACATTTTAAAAGAAAAGCAATACTAACATTTTTAAACGTTTTAGCGTGCACATACAATTTAGTTAATATGCCCCCTTTTTTGTTAGCTAGGGGAGCCCAGGGGCTCTCTTTTTCCAATCTAGGGAGCCCTTGGGCTCCCTTTTGAAAAATCCTAGAATCAACACTGGTATACTATATCATTATATGTTTGGTCATTGCAGGTACCACTAGTCTACACTGGGTATTGGTACCTCTCATGGTATACTATATCATGATATGTTTGGTCATTGCAGGTACCACTAATCTCCACTGGGTATTGGTACCTCGCATGGTATACTATATCATTATATGTTTGGTCATTGCAGGTACCACTAGTCTCCACTGGGTATTGGTACCTCTCATGGTATACTATATCATGATATGTTTGGTCATTGCAGGTACCACTAGTCTACACTGGGTATTGGTACCTCTCATGGTATACTATATCATGATATGTTTGGTCATTGCAGGTACCACTAGTCTACACTGGGTATTGGTACCTCTCATGGTATACTATATCATTATATGTTTGGTCATTGCAGGTACCACTAGTCTCCACTGGGTATTGGTACCTCTCATGGTATACTATATCATGATATGTTTGGTCATTGCAGGTACCACTAGTCTACACTGGGTATTGGTACCTCTCATGGTATACTATATCATGATATGTTTGGTCATTGCAGGTACCACTAGTCTACACTGGGTATTGGTACCTCTCATGGTATACTATATCATTATATGTTTGGTCATTGCAGGTACCACTAGTCTCCACTGGGCCTTCAGTTACTGTCCAACGGAGAACGAATGCACCAACGGTCACCACACCTGTGACCCTGACACCCAGGACTGCTTTGACACGCTCACCTCTTTCCGCTGCGAGTGCAAGCAAGGGTACATCCGCACCCCTAAGTAAGTGCGCTCCAAAGCAGTTTGTTCGTTCAGTGTTTTAATGTCAACTCTTTCTGCTGCGAGTGCAAGCAAGGGTACATCCGCACCCCTAAGTAAGTGCGCTCCAAAGCAGTTTGTCTGTTCGTTCAGTGTTTTAATGTTAACTCTTTCTGCTGCGAGTGCAAGCAAGGGTACATCCGCACCCCTAAGTAAGTGCGCTCCAAAGCAGTTTGTTCGTTCAGTGTTTTAATGTTAACTCTTTCCGCTGCGAGTGCAAGCAAGGGTACATCCGCACCCCTAAGTAAGTGCGCTCCAAAGCAGTTTGTTTGTTTGTTCGTTCAGTGTTTTAATGTTAACTCTTTCCGCTGCGAGTGCAAGCAAGGGTACATCCGCACCCCTAAGTAAATGTGCTCCAAAGCAGTTTGTTCGTTCAGTGTTTTAATGTTAACTCTTTCCGCTGCGAGTGCAAGCAAGGGTATATCCGCACCCCTAAGTAAGTGCGCTCCAAAGCTGTTTGTTTGTTCGTTCAGTGTGTTAATGTTAACTCTTTCCGCTGCGAGTGCAAGCAAGGGTACATCCGCACCCCTAAGTAAGTGCGCTCCAAAGCAGTTTGTCTGTTTGTTCAGTGTTTTAATGTTAACTCTTTAGGTTTGTAAGAGTACTGGGAATGCCTTGATGGATGATGATGATTGAAATGAATATTATGTCGCTGATTGGTCAGTACTGTATGTATTGGATACTTTCTGATAACTACTCATAGTGTGTGTGTGTGTGTTCTTCAATTTAACATCCTTCCACTAAAAGTGATTCAAAATGTGTGTGTGTGTGTGTGTTCTTCAATTTAACATCCTTCCACTAAAAGTGATTGAAAATGTGTGTGTGTTTGTGTGTTCTTCAATTTAACATCCTTCCACTAAAATTGATTCAAAATGTGTGTGTGTGTTCTTCACAGGACAGGGCTGTATGTACGGGCGTTGTGTGATAATTGGTGGTGTTTTTATAATTCACACTGGTCGTTGTGTGATATATTGGTGGTGTTTTTATTAACAGCGGGTGGTGTGTGATATATTGGTGGTGTTTTTATTAACAGCGGGTGGTGTGTGATATATTGGTGATGTTTTTATTAACAGCGGGTGGTGTGTGATATATTGGTGGTGTTTTTATTCACAGCGGGTGGTGTGTGATATAATGGTGGTGTTTTTATTCACAGCGGGTGGTGTGTGATATAATGGTGGTGTTTTTATTCACACTGGGCGGTGTGTGATATATTAGTGTTTTTATTCACAGCGGGTGGTGTGATATAATGGTGGTGTTTTTATTCACAGTGGGTGGTGTGTGAGATATTGGTGGTGTTTTTATTCACAGCGGGTGGTGTGTGATATATTGGTGGTGTTTTTCTTAACAGCGGGTGGTGTGTGATATATTGGTGGTGTTTTTATTCACAGCGGGTGGTGTGTGATATATTGGTGGTGTTTTTATTAACAGCGGGTGGTGTGTGATATATTGGTGGTGTTTTTATTCACAGCGGGTGGTGTGTGATATATTGGTGTTGTTTTTCTTAACAGCGGGTGGTGTGTGATATAATGTTGGTGTTTTTATTCACAGTGGGTGGTGTGTGATATAATGGTGGTGTTTTTATTCACAGCGGGTGGTGTGTGATATATTGGTGTTTTTTTAAAATTCACAGCGGGTGGTTGATATAATGGTGGTGGGGTGTTTTTTCACAGCGGGCGGTGTGAGCCGGTGTGCCACCAGGGCTGTATGTACGGGCGGTGTGTGCGTCCTGACGTGTGCCAGTGCTTCTTTGGCTGGGTGGGTGACAACTGCTCTACCGAGTGTCAGTGTCACAAACATGCCAACTGTGTCAGTGTCGCCAAGAAAGACGTGTGCATCAAGTGTGAAAACAACACCATGGTGAGTGATGTGTGAAATAATATGGAAATATATGTCACTATGGATAACTGAGTGTCAGTGTCACAAACATGCCAACTGTGTCAGTGTCGCCAAGAAACACATGTGCATCAAGTGTGAAAACACCATGGTGAGTGATGTGTGAAATAATATGGAAATATATGTCCCTATGGATAACTGTCACTGAGTGTCAGTGTCACTAACATGCCAACTGTGTCAGTGTCGCCAAGAAAGACGTGTGCATCAAGTGTGAAAACAACACCATGGTGAGTGATGTGTGAAATAATATGGAAATATATGTCCCTATGGATAACTGTCACTGAGTGTCAGTGTCACTAACATGCCAACTGTGTCAGTGTCGCCAAGAAAGACGTGTGCATCAAGTGTGAAAACAACACCATGGTGAGTGATGTGTGAAATAATATGGAAATATATGTCCCTATGGATAACTGTCACTGAGTGTCAGTGTCACTAACATGCCAACTGTGTCAGTGTCATGGTGAGTGATGTGTGAAATAATATGGAAATATATGTCACTATGGATAACTGTGTCTTTGGGTGTCAGTGTCGCTAACATTCCAACTGTGTCAGTGTCATGGTGAGTGATGTGTGAAATAATATGGAAAGATATGTCAGTATGGATAACTGTTTCACTGAGTGTCAGTGTCACTAACATTCCAACTGTGTCAGTGTCGCCAAGAAAGACGTGTGCATCAAGGGATTGCTAACTGTCATTTTTATTTTCTTCTGCGTTCCCAGGCCATATGGCCATAATGGGTGGGGTACGTATGTGTCCCCTCCCCGCTGCATTCAGTCGACACATTCCAATTTTAGAGGAGCTCAGATGAGAAAATTAGTTCAAAATATCTTCAGAAAATGGGCCAATATGCCAGAAAAATAGAAGGGGATGGTAAGAAAAGAAAAAGGCAGAGTCAAAGACTGTGATAGATTAGAAGTTGCAAGCACAGAACTTCCAGGAGGAGGAATGGGAAGGGGGGACGATTTGTACTTAAAGAACCCTCGGTATCCCCACAGGGGAATTAATGTCAAATTACAGTCTTCCATCATTTCATATTTGTACTTTCCAGGGTTAGGGTGTGCATCAAGTGTGAAAAACTTTCTCTCTCTCTCTCTCTCTCTCTCTCTCTCTCTCTCTCTCTCTCTCTCTCTCTCTCTCTCTCTCTCTCTCTCTCTCTCTCTCTCTCTCTCTCTCTCTCTCCTCTCTCTCTCTCTCTCTCTAATAAATTACAGTCTTCCATCATTTCATATTTGTACTTTCCTGTGTCATCAGTATGAGATATGCAAGCTGTTTTTTGTGGGAGACTCCAAGCCAGGACAGGCCTTTAGGGTTAGGGTTAGTGTTCCTAATCCTAACCCTGTGTTCCTGTAGGCCTGTGTTCCTAACCCTAGGTCATCAGTATGAAATATGCAAGCTGGTTTTTGTGGGACACTCTAAGTCAGGACAGGCCTTTAGGGACAGTTATCTCCAGGCCTGTGTTCCTTTAGGGACAGTTATCTCCAGGCCTGTTCCTTTAGGGACAGTTATCTCCAGGCCTGTGTTCCTTTAGGGACAGTTATCTCCAGGCCTGTGTTCCTTTAGGGACAGTTATCTCCAGGCCTGTGTTCCTTTAGGGACAGTTATCTCCAGGCCTGTGTTCCTTTAGGGACAGTTATCTCCAGGCCTGTGTTCCTTTAGGGACAGTTATCTCCAGGCCTGTGTTCCTTTAGGGACAGTTATCTCCAGGCCTGTTCCTTTAGGGACAGTTATCTCCAGGCCTGTGTTCATTTATGGACAGTTATCTCCAGGCCTGTGTTCCTTTAGGGACAGTTATCTCCAGGCCTGTTCCATTAGGGACAGTTATCTCCAGGCCTGTGTTCATTTATGGACAGTTATCTCCAGGCCTGTGTTCCTTTAGGGACAGTTATCTCCAGGCCTGTGTTCATTTAGGGACAGTTATCTCCAGGCCTGTGTTCTTTTAGGGACAGTTATCTCCAGGCCTGTTCCATTAGGGACAGTTATCTCCAGGCCTGTGTTCCTTTAGGGACAGTTATCTCCAGGCCTGTGTTCCTTTAGGGACAGTTATCTCCAGGCCTGTGTTCCTTTAGGGACAGTTATCTCCAGGCCTGTGTTCATTTAGGGACAGTTATCTCCAGGCCTGTGTTCATTTAGGGACAGTTATCTCCAGGCCTGTGTTCCTTTAGGGACAGTTATCTCCAGGCCTGTGTTCCTTTAGGGACAGTTATCTCCAGGCCTGTTCCATTAGGGACAGTTATCTCCAGGCCTGTGTTCCTTTAGGGACAGTTATCCCCAGGCCTGTGTTCCTTTAGGGACAGTTATCTCCAGGCCTGTTCCTTTAGGGACAGTTATCTCCAGGCCTGTGTTCCTTTAGGGACAGTTATCTCCAGGCCTGTGTTCATTTAGGGACAGTTATCTCCAGGCATGTGTTCCTTTAGGGACAGTTATCTCCAGGCCTGTGTTCCTTTAGGGACAGTTATCTCCAGGCCTGTGTTCATTTAGGGACAGTTATCTCCAGGCCTGTGTTCATTTAGGGACAGTTATCTCCAGGCCTGTGTTCCTTTAGGGACAGTTATCTCCAGGCCTGTGTTCATTTAGGGACAGTTATCTCCAGGCCTGTGTTCCTTTAGGGACAGTTATCTCCAGGCCTGTGTTCATTTAGGGACAGTTATCTCCAGGCCTGTGTTCATTTAAGGACAGTTATCTCCAGGCCTGTGTTCTTTTAGGGACAGTTATCTCCAGGCCTGTGTTCATTTAGGGACAGTTATCTCCAGGCCTGTGTTCCTTTAGGGACAGTTATCTCCAGGCCTGTGTTCATTTAGGGACAGTTATCTCCAGGCCTGTGTTCCTTTAGGGACAGTTATCTCCAGGCCTGTGTTCCTTTAGGGACAGTTATCTCCAGGCCTGTGTTCTTTTAGGGACAGTTATCTCCAGGCCTGTGTTCCTTTAGGGACAGTTATCTCCAGGCCTGTTCCATTTAGGGACAGTTATCTCCAGGCCTGTGTTCCTTTAGGGACAGTTATCTCCAGGCCTGTGTTCCTTTAGGGACAGTTATCTCCAGGCCTGTGTTCCTTTAGGGACAGTTATCTCCAGGCCTGTGTTCATTTAGGGACAGTTATCCCCAGGCCTGTGTTCATTTAGGGACAGTTATCTCCAGGCCTGTGTTCCTTTAGGGACAGTTATCTCCAGGCCTGTGTTCCTTTAGGGACAGTTATCTCCAGGCCTGTGTTCCTTTAGGGACAGTTATCTCCAGGCCTGTGTTCCTTTAGGGACAGTTATCTCCAGGCCTGTGTTCCTTTAGGGACAGTTATCTCCAGGCCTGTGTTCCTTTAGGGACAGTTATCTCCAGGCCTGTGTTCCTTTAGGGACAGTTATCTCCAGGCCTGTGTTCCTTTAGGGACAGTTATCTCCAGGCCTGTGTTCCTTTAGGGACAGTTATCTCCAGGCCTGTGTTCCTTTAGGGACAGTTATCTCCAGGCCTGTGTTCCTTTAGGGACAGTTATCTCCAGGCCTGTTCCATTAGGGACAGGGACAGTTATCTCCAGGCCTGTGTTCCTTTAGGGACAGTTATCTCCAGGCCTGTGTTCTTTTAGGGACAGTTATCTCCAGGCCTGTTCCTTTAGGGACAGTTATCTCCAGGCCTGTGTTCATTTAGGGACAGTTATCTCCAGGCCTGTGTTCCTTTAGGGACAGTTATCTCCAGGCCTGTTCCTTTAGGGACAGTTATCCACAGGCCTATGTTCCTTTATGGACAGTTATGTCCAGGCCTGTGTTCATTTAGGGACAGTTATCCCCAGGCCTGTGTTCTTTTAGGGACAGTTATCTCCAGGCCTGTGTTCCTTTAGGGACAGTTATCTCCAGGCCTGTGTTCTTTTAGGGACAGTTATCTCCAGGCCTGTGTTCCTTTAGGGACAGTTATCTCCAGGCCTGTGTTCCTTTAGGGACAGTTATCTCCAGGCTTGTGTTCCTTTAGGGACAGTTATCTCCAGGCCTGTGTTCCTTTAGGGACAGTTATCTCTAGGCCTGTTCCTTTAGGGACAGTTATCCACAGGCCTGTGTTCCTTTAGGGACAGTTATCACCAGGCCTGTGTTCCTTTAGGGACAGTTATCACCAGGCCTGTGTTCCTTTAGGGACAGTTATCTCCAGGCCTGTGTTCCTTTAGGGACAGTTATCTCCAGGCCTGTGTTCCTTTAGGGACAGTTATCACCAGGCCTGTGTTCCTTTAGGGACAGTTATCTCCAGGCCTGTGTTCATTTAGGGACAGTTATCTCCAGGCCTGTGTTCCTTTAGGGACAGTTATCCCCAGGCCTGTGTTCCTTTAGGGACAGTTATCTCCAGGCCTGTGTTCCTTTATGGACAGTTATCACCAGGCCTGTGTTCATTTAGGGACAGTTATCTCCAGGCCTGTGTTCCTTTAGGGACAGTTATCTCCAGGCCTGTGTTCCTTTAGGGACAGTTATCTCCAGGCCTGTGTTCATTTAGGGACAGTTATCTCCAGGCCTGTGTTCTTTTAGGGACAGTTATCTCCAGGCCTGTGTTCCTTTAGGGACAGTTATCTCCAGGCCTGTGTTCATTTAGGGACAGTTATCCCCAGGCCTGTGTTCCTTTTACAATCACATTGATGATGTGTCATGATATTTTACTGTATTTCACCATGATTTCAGGGCCTTCAGTGTGAAATGTGCAAGCCGTTCTTTGTCGGTGACCCCAAGTCTGGCGAGGCCTGTATTCCTTTGAAGATACTTTTCCCTTGTTTTACAATCACATTGGTGATGTGTCATGATATTTTACTGTATTTCACCATGATTTCAGGGCCTTCAGTGTGAAATGTGCAAGCCGTTCTTTGTTGGTGACCCCAAGTCTGGCGAGGCCTGTATTCCGTGCCGCCAGTTCTGTTTCAACCACACTGTGGTGTGTGTGAGCAGAGACGAAAACGAAGTGCGAATGATGGGGCATCATCACCACCACAAGATAGAGGTTAGTTCATTAATATAGTTATTGTTACATGCTTATTATGGTATCATTATTATGTTCTGTTTCAACCACACTGGTGTGTGTGAGCAGAGACGAAAACGAAGTGCGATTGTTCATATTATTGATATGATTTGATTTGATTGATTTAATTTAAGGTATGTTCACAACTATCGGGATATTAGACTTAAATAAATGAATTAATTTATGACATGCCAGGTTTTTTTTTTATTGTACACTGGCGTCCACATGCGTGATACTTGAGTGGGCACCTGTTGTCCATTCTGCAGTGCATATTTGCTTATATAGCCTTTTTATGTATTTTAGCTTACTAGTATGTATTTGTTATCCTTTTTTAACTGGGTTTTTTTTAACCTGGATCCGATACAGCCCCAGCAGCGAGGTCCCAACAATCGTGAAGAACTGTCAGCACAACACCATCCACATTATTGATGCCATGTACTGTACTGCACTGCATTGTATCTATTATTATTATTGTGTTCATATTATCATATAGTAAAAAGCCAAGTGTCCGTCCGTGTGTCTGTGTGTGTGTCTGAAACACGAAACAGGCCTTATAACTCCGCCGTTTTTCGACCGAATCGCTTCAAATTTGCTGTGAGCCCTGACAGGGCGATGGCAACAGCAACCGAGGCGGCCGTGTCATTTGCGCGGTTCGGCAAATGCGCGAAACGCGCATCCGCCAGCCTCTCGGCGCCCGTATCTCCGGTGTTTCTGGACTGATTGCCTTCGAATTTGGCAGGAAGATCACCGGGGACGGTGACTATCCGTGTACCAACCCGGAAGCGAATCGGTTCAGAAACGCGCGCGCTATACGACTCCGCCGTTTCTTAAACGAATCGCTTCAAATTTGCTGTACTCGGCGTTACCAGTACTTGGCGTTACCGTTACTAGGCGTTACCGTTACTAGGCGTTACTGGGACTCGGCGTTGCGCTAGTAATAATAATAATAAACGGATATTTATATAGCGCTTTTTATCGAGCACAAAGCGCTTTACAATCAGTATTGAAGCACACGCACACACACGCACAACAGACACACACGCAAAACAGACACACACGCACGTACGTGCACGCACGAGCGTGAACTCGTTCTTGCACACAGACATACACACACATGCCCACACATTTCATCAAACACATAGAAAACACATTATCACTGAAACGCACACAAACTTACTCAAGCATACACTTGTACAAACACGCGCACACACACATACACACACACGCGCACTGCACATACACAAAGCACTCACGTGTACTCACACTCACAGACACATACTCACACACTTTCCCCGCCCCCCCCCACTCCCCCCCCCCCCTCCCCCCCCCCCCCCCACACCGCACCCCCCCCCCCCCCCTACCCCCCCCGCACACCCCCCCCCCCCCCACCCCACCCCCCCCCCCCCCCCCCCCCCCCCCCCCCACTCTAGCGAACACAATCTCTCCTGCGCACGCATACACATGCAAGCAGATATACCCACACAGAACACACACAACACACTCACACACACACACCTGCTTGGAAGCGCGGCCGTGGGCGCACGCACATTCACATTCGCGCACACGCTCACAAATTACATACATACATACACATACACGCACACAAATTACACACATACAAACAACAAACATACACAACATACACAATCACACAACCAACACACACACACACACACACACACATATTATTGATGTCATTGTATGCTAACAGCCCCAGCAGCGAGGTCCCAACAAACATGACGCCATGTGTCAGAACTGTCAGCACAACACCATCCACATTATTGATGTCATGTACTGTACTGTACTGCATTGTATCTATTATTGTGTTCATATTATTGATGTCATTGTATGCTAACAGCCCCAGCAGCGAGGTCCCAACAAACATGACGCCATGTGTCAGAACTGTCAGCACAACACCATCCACATTATTGATGTCATGTACTGTACTGTACTGCATTGTATCTATTATTGTGTTCATATTATTGATGTCATTGTATGCTAACAGCCCCAGCAGCGAGGTC
Source organism: Phymorhynchus buccinoides (assembly GCA_017654935.2). Taxonomy (NCBI): domain Eukaryota; kingdom Metazoa; phylum Mollusca; class Gastropoda; order Neogastropoda; family Raphitomidae; genus Phymorhynchus; species Phymorhynchus buccinoides. The sequence goes on from JAGGCT020004108.1 coordinate 432,771, forward strand.
CCAACAAACGTGACGCCATGTGTCAGAACTGTCAGCACAACACCATCCACATTATTGATGTCATGTACTGTACTGTACTGCATTGTATCTATTATTGTGTTCATATTATTGATGTCATTGTATGCTAACAGCCCCAGCAGCGAGGTCCCGACAAACGTGACGCCATGTGTCAGAACTGTCAGCACAACACCATCCACATTATTGATGTCATGTACTGTACTGTACTGTACTGTATCTATTATTGTGTCAGACCTGTTTACCATTCCGGTTTTGCCGGAATTATCCCGGAAATTTGCTAAAATTCTGGGTAAAATAGTAAATTCCGGGTGAACGCTGAAAATTCCGGGATTTCGAAAAACCGTCTATTATTTGTTTCCGTTCGTAGGAAAAGACGCAAGGGTTGACCGAAACGTGTACCTAACACGCTACGTCATCAGAAAAGGGGTTGTGCTTGACGTCACATGCATTAAATGCTGCATTTTCATTGTTAAAGGGGTGAAATAATGTTTTTATTTTGGTCGATCTATTTCGGGACTGAGCAAATGGCGGCCAGACTTTTACTGTCGATTCGAAGAGCTTTCCAGGCAGTTTTTTAATGGTAGAGATTGTAATTAGGGCTTGAAATGAGTCAATTTAGATTATATTATCACTGGAAAATATGATAATGTGAGAATTTTGAAGTTTTCAACAGAAAATGAAGTGAAAATTGATCGCGATGGCGCCGAGTTGAACTTGGCATCCGCTGATCCGCGGCCGAGTTATTTTTCTCTGTCCGATCGTGGACATTTCCAGGTATTTTGCTTTTTCCAGCTTGTTTTATACTAAAATTGACTAAGAATTAGTGACTGAATTTACTAATAAAACTTTTCTGGCAAAATTGAGCCAAGAAATCATCACAATATTGAAAATCGACGCCGATGTTCGCGGAAAGGAGAAGAAGAAGAAACCGCTTTATCGCGAGTCGTGTACAGATCATGTTAATTCCGGTTTTTGTTCTCAAATTCCATTTTTTTTTTGTGGCAAATTCCGGGTTTTTCATTATAAGGGTAAACAGGTCTGTTGTGTTCATATTATTGATGTCATGTCCTGTACTGTACTGTACTGTATCTATTATTGTGTTCATATTATTGATGTCATGTACTGTACTGTACTGCATTGTATCTATTATTGTGTTCATATTATTGATGTCATGTACTGTACTGCATTGTATCTATTTTTGTGTTTATATTATTGATGTCATGTACTGTACTGCATTGTATCTATTTTTGTGTTTATATTATTGATGTCATGTACTGTACTGCATTGTATCTATTTTTGTGTTTATATTATTGATGTCATGTACTGTACTGTACTGTATCTATTATTGTGTTCATATTATTGATGTCATGTACTGTACTGTATTGTATCTATTATTGTGTTCATATTATTGATGCCATGTACTGTACTGTACTGCATTGTATCTATTATTGTGTTCATATTATTGATGTCATGTACTGTACTGTACTGCATTGTATCTATTATTGTGTTCATATTATTGATGTCATGTACTGTACTGTACTGCATTGTATCTATTATTGTGTTCATATTATTGATGCCATCACTGTACTGTACTGCATTGTATCTATTATTGTGTTCATATTATTGATGTCATGTACTGTACTGCATTGTATCTATTATTGTGTTCACATTATTGATGTCATGTACTGTACTGCATTGTATCTATTATTGTGTTCATATTATTGATGTCATGTATTGTACTGTACTGTATTGTATCTATTATTGTGTTCATATTATTGATGTCATGTACTGTACTGTACTGCATTGTATCTATTATTGTGTTCACATTATTGATGTCATGTACTGTACTGTACTGTATTGTATCTATTATTGTGTTCATATTATTGATGTCATGTACTGTACTGTACTGCATTGTATCTATTATTGTGTTCATATTATTGATGTCATGTACTGTACTGCATTGTATCTATTATTGTGTTCACATATTATTGATGTCATTTGTGTACTGTACTGTACTGCATTGTATCTATTATTGTGTTCATATTATTGATGTCATGTACTGTACTGTACTGCATTGTATCTATTATTGTGTTCATATTATTGATGTCATGTACTGTACTGCATTGTATCTATTATTGTGTTCACATTATTGATGTCATGTACTGTACTGCATTGTATCTATTATTGTGTTCATATTAATATTATTGATGTCATGTACTGTACTGCATTGTATCTATTATTGTGTTCATATTATTGATGTCATGTACTGTACTGTACTGCATTGTATCTATTTTTGTGTTTATATTATTGATGTCATGTACTGTACTGCATTGTATCTATTATTGTGTTCATATTATTGATGTCATGTACTGTACTGTACTGCATTGTATCTATTATTGTGTTCATATTATTGATGTCATGTACTGTACTGTACTGCATTGTATCTATTATTGTGTTCACATTATTGATGTCATGTACTGTACTGTACTGCATTGTATCTATTATTGTGTTCATATTATTGATGTCATGTACTGTACTGTACTGCATTGTATCTATTATTGTGTTCACATTATTGATGTCATGTACTGTACTGCATTGTATCTATTATTGTGTTCATATTATTGATGTCATGTACTGTACTGCATTGTATCTATTATTGTGTTCATATTATTGATGTCATGTACTGTACTGTACTGCATTAGTATCTATTATTGTGTTCATATTATTGATGTCATGTACTGTACTGTACTGCATTGTATCTATTTTTGTGTTTATATTATTGATGTCATGTACTGTACTGCATTGTATCTATTATTGTGTTCATATTATTGATGTCATGTACTGTACTGCATTGTATCTATTATTGTGTTCATATTATTGATGTCATGTACTGTACTGTACTGCATTGTATCTATTATTGTGTTCATATTATTGATGCCATGTATTGTACTGTACTGCATTGTATCTATTATTGTGTTCATATTATTGATGTCATGTACTGTACTGTACTGTATTGTATCTATTATTGTGTTCACATTATTGATGTCATGTACTGTACTGTACTGCATTGTATCTATTATTGTGTTCATATTATTGATGTCATGTACTGTACTGTACTGCATTGTATCTATTATTGTGTTCACATTATTGATGTCATGTACTGTACTGTACTGCATTGTATCTATTATTGTGTTCATATTATTGATGCCATGTACTGTACTGCATTGTATCTATTATTGTGTTCACATTATTGATGTCATGTACTGTACTGCATTGTATCTATTATTGTGTTCATATTATTGATGTCATGTACTGTTTATATTATTACTGTACTGTACTGCATTGTATCTATTATTGTGTTCATATTATTGATGTCATGTACTGTACTGTACTGTATTGTATCTATTATTGTGTTCATATTATTGATGTCATGTACTGTACTGTACTGCATTGTATCTATTATTGTGTTCATATTATTGATGTCATGTACTGTACTGTACTGTACTGCATTGTATCTATTATTGTGTTCATATTATTGATGTCATGTACTGTACTGCATTGTATCTATTATTGTGTTCATATTATTGATGTCATGTACTGTACTGTACTGCATTGTATCTATTATTGTGTTCATATTATTGATGTCATGTACTGTACTGCATTGTATCTATTTTTGTGTTTATATTATTGATGTCATGTACTGTACTGCATTGTATCTATTTTTGTGTTTATATTATTGATGTCATGTACTGTACTGTACATTGTATCTATTATTGTGTTCATATTATTGATGTCATGTACTGTACTGTATTGTATCTATTATTGTGTTCATATTATTGATGTCATGTACTGTACTGTACTGCATTGTATCTATTATTGTGTTCATATTATTGATGTCATGTACTGTACTGTACTGCATTGTATCTATTATTGTGTTCATATTATTGATGTACTGTACTGTACTGTACTGCATTGTATCTATTATTGTGTTCATATTATTGATGTCATGTACTGTACTGTACTGCATTGTATCTATTATTGTTTCATATTATTGATGTCATGTACTGTACTGTACTGCATTGTATCTATTATTGTGTTCATATTATTGATGCCATGTACTGTACTGTACTGCATTGTATCTATTATTGTGTTCATATTATTGATGCCATGTACTGTACTGCATTGTATCTATTTTTGTGTTTATATTATTGATGCCATGTACTGTACTGTACTGCATTGTATCTATTATTGTGTTCACATTATTGATGTCATGTACTGTACTGCATTGTATCTATTATTGTGTTCACATTATTGATGTCATGTACTGTACTGCATTGTATCTATTATTGTGTTCACATTATTGATGTCATTGTTTGCTAACAGCCCCAGCAGCGAGGCCCCAACAAGCGTGATGCCATGTGTCAGAACTGTCAGCACAACACGACAGGTCACATGTGTCAGAGTTGTACTGAGGGACACTTCAGACCCAAAGACGACCTCAAGACTCTGCCCTGCATGCCGTAAGTCATGTCAATATGACAGTTTATACTCTGCCCTGCATGCCGTAAGTCATGTCATTATGACAGTTTATACTCTGCCCTGCATGCCGTAAGTCATGTCATTATGACAGTTTATACTCTGCCCTGCATGCCGTAAGTCATGTCATTATGACAGTTTATACTCTGCCCTGCATGCCGTAAGTCATGTCATTATGACAGTTTATACTCTGCCCTGCATGCCATAAGTCATGTCATTATGACAGTTTATACTCTGCCCTGCATGCTGTAACTCATGTCATTATGACAGTTTATTCTCTGCCCTACATGCCGTAAGTCATTCATTGTGATGTCATTATGACAGTTTATTCTCTGCCCTGCATGCCGTAACTCATGTCATTATGACAGTTTATTCTCTGCCCTGCATGCCGTAAGTCATTCAATATGATGTCATTATGACAGTTTATACTCTGCCTTGCATGCCGTAAGTCATGTCATTATGACAGTTTATACTCTGCCCTGCATGCCGTAAGTCATTCAATATGATGTCATTGCGACAGTTTATTCTCTGCCCTGCATGCCGTAAGTCATTCAATATGACGTCATTATGACAGTTTATACTCTGCCCTGCATGCCGTAAGTGATGTGATTGTGACAGTTTATGCTCTGCACTGCATGCCGTAAGTCATGTCATTGTGACAGTTTATTCTCTGCCCTGCATGCTGTAAGTCATGTCATTATGACAGTTTATGCTCTGCCCTGCATGCCGTAAGTCATGTCATTATGACAGTTTATGCTCTGCCCTGCATGCCGTAAGTCATTCAATATGATGTCATTGCGACAGTTTATTCTCTGCCCTGCATGCCGTAAGTCATTCAATATGACGTCATTATGACAGTTTATACTCTGCCCTGCATGCCGTAAGTCAATATGATGTCATTGTGACAGTTTATACTCTGCACTGCATGCCGTAAGTCATGTCATTGTGACAGTTTATTCTCTGCCCTGCATGCCGTAAGTCATGTCATTATGACAGTTTATTCTCTGCCCTGCATGCCGTAAGTCATTCAATATGATGTCATTGCGACAGTTTATTCTCTGCCCTGCATGCCGTAAGTCATTCAATATGACGTCATTATGACAGTTTATACTCTGCCCTGCATGCCGTAAGTCATTCAATATGATGTCATTATGACAGTTTATACTCTGCCCTGCATGCCGTAAGTCATTCAATATGATGTCATTATGACAGTTTATACTCTGCCCTGCATGCCGTAAGTCATGTCATTATGACAGTTTATGCTCTGCCCTGCATGCCGTAAGTCATGTCATTGTGACAGTTTATACTCTGCCCTGCATGCCGTAAGTCATGTCATTATGACAGTTTATTCTCTGCCCTGCATGCCGTAAGTCATTCATTGTGATGTCATTATGACAGTTTATACTCTGCCTTGCATGCCGTAAGTCATGTTATTATGACAGTTTATACTCTGCCCTGCATGCTGTAAGTCATGTCAATATGACAGTTTATTCTCTGCCCTGCATGCCGTAAGTCATGTTATTATGACAGTTTATACTCTGCCCTGCATGCCGTAAGTCATGTCATTATGATGTCATTTATGACAGTATATACTGCACTGTAATTAAATTATATACCGTAAGTCATGTCATTATGATGTCATTACGACAGTATATACTGCACTTTAATTATATGCCCTGCATGCCGTAAGTCATGTCATTATGATGTTATTACGACAGTATATACTGCACTTTAATTATATGCCCGCATGCCGAGTCATGTCATTTATGTCATTACGACAGTATATACTCTACACTGTAATTATATGCCGTGAGTCATGGCATGATGTCATTACGACAGTATGTACTCAATAACAAGCCGTGACAAGGATTTTGGCACTGACTGTGTGATGGTGATGGTGATGATGCACAGACCTGCCAATGGTTCCGATGATAGACCTGCCAACCTTTCCGCTTTGAGCAGAATTTTTTCCGCTCAGACTACATTTCTTCCACCCTTCCGCTCAAGTCCATAAAATTCCACTTTCAAAACTTTAAAAAAAAGTTTTTTTGAACACACAAATTCATCGTCTTATATACAGAGCAGCACAGCTGCTGTGCGTATAACCGACTTTCTAGTTTCTGTTTGCGCTTTCCGTCAAGATGGCGATTGACACATGGATGTGTGTGAGACTGGGGAGAAAAGAAAGAGATATAGACCAATATTTCTGCCAAGATTACTTGGAAAAGTATCTGTGCATTCAGAGATCCAGAAAGTGTGCATCATGCTGGATGTATCGATGTGCTCACTACACTTAAAAGTCTCCTATGGAGGGTGTCAAGACATCATCAAATGCCACATTACTTAGACTCAGCGTCTTATCGAAACTGCAAACTCCCAGACTTCTGTCTTCCACCGTTACCGACTTGTTCAAGCCAACGGAAGGAAAAGAGAACAAAGATGAACTTAAAAATTGCTTGCTTCAAATTATGTTTACGCGCGAAAGGTAAGATGCCGTGTCAAAATTCCTCTTAGCTCCCAACAATTCCTCTTTTCCTGCTACAAATATTCCTCTTTTGGTCTGTTAGGGGGTTGGCAGGTCTGTGATGATGATGGCAGAGCTCCCTACCACTACGTTTTTTCCATAGGTGCTACGAATTTAGAACTCAAACTATGGCACTACGGTTGAACAACAAAAACTCCGGTTAAACTGATTCCGAAAATTATGATTTTTTTTATTGTCGAGTAATGGTTCGCTTGAGGTCGGCTTGCCTCATTGAAGCCTAGTCGGTTCGCGTGAGAACAAACTGTCTGACGTCATTTGGCTGGAAACAGGTCTCTCGTGACTTTGTTGCTCAAAGATGGCGTCGAAGCGCTATGCACACTTGCAGCTCATGAAATGGATTCAAGCGTAGGCAAAAACAGCGACTCGGACTGCTTTTTTTTTTCTCCTTCCTTCTGAAGCAAAAAAGAAGAAAACGGCTTCATCATTCCTGCCCACCAATCATACAAAGCCAAGTACGTTGAGAAGTTTCCAGTGCTGCATTGTGGAGTAAAAAAGGGCCAGATTATGCCTACTGCACCGTGTGCGAGTCTAGTTTTTCTGTCAATCATGGCGGACTGAATGACTGCCAGCGGCACATCGAAGGCAAAAAGCACAAGCTGCGTGAGCAGTGTTTCTTTTTGGTTATCTATTATAGTTTGTCCTCAAATACCTTACTTTGGTACTTGGCCTCATTGTTTTCAAACATAAAATAACTTTGGTACTTGGCCTCATTGTTTTCAAACATAAAATAAGAAAGTTGTGCGCAATCATTTGTCAAGTCAAGTTATCTATTATAGTTTGTCCTCAAATACCTTACTTTGGTACTTGGCCTCATTGTTTTCAAACATAAAATAAGAAAGTTGTGCGCAATCATTTGTCAAGTCAAGTTATCTATTATAGTTTGTCCTCAAATACCTTACTTTGGTACTTGGCCTCATTGTTTTCAAACATAAAATAAGAAAGTTGTGCGCAATCAGTGTTCAAGTGCACAATCATTTGTGTGTGTGTGTGTGTTATATATTTAGTTTGTCCACAAACTACCTAAACTTGGCCTCATTTATAATGGTGTGTGCGTGCGCACACTATTGGAGTACAACGCGTCACTACTGATAAACCCCTCAAAACTACTGAAAAATGGGAATTTCAGACTTAATACTACTGAAGAGTATTTTTAGGGGTAGGGAGCTCTGTGATGGTGATGATTCGGCTGGTGGTGATAGGTGATGATGATGATGGTGTTGTTGGTGATGAATTATGATGATGATGGTGTTGGTGATGTTGATGATGTTGATGCTGGTGTTTGTGATGATGGTGATGATGATGATGTGTTGCAGATGTCAGTGTAACGGTCACAGTAACAAGTGTGACAAGGATTCAAGCACTGACTGTGTGATGATGGTGGTGTATGGTGATGATGATGGTGGTGATGGTGACAACGACGACGGTGGTGGTGGTGGTGATGGTGATGATGATGGTGATGATGATGATGTGTTACAGATGTCAGTGTAACGGTCACAGTAACAAGTGTGACAAGGATTCAAGCACTGACTGTGTGATGATGGTGGTGATGGTGATGATGGTGAGGGTGATGAGTATGGTGATGACGATGATGATGTGTTGCAGATGCTCAGTGTAACGGTCACTATGTAACCAAGTGGTGACAAGGTATGTCCGGAACTGATGATGATGATGATGATGATGGTGATGATGATGAGGTGGTGATGATGATGATGATGATGGTGGTGGATTTTTTTTTTTTTTGTTTATTGCAGACACTGGTTGTGATGATGGTGATGATGATGATGTGTTGCAGATGTCAGTGTAACGGTCACCCCCCCACCCCGTTAACCAAGTGGTGACAAGGATTCAAGCACTGACTGGGTGATGATGGTGGTGATGGTGATGATGGATGGTGATGACGATGGTGATGATGATGATGTGTTGCAGATGTCAGTGTAACGGTCACAGTAACAAGTGTGACAAGGATTCAGGCACTGACTGTGTGATGATGGTGGTGATGGTGATTGATGATGATGGTGATGATTGATGATGTGGTTACAGATGTCAGTGTAACGGTCACAGTAAAAAGTGTGACAAGGATTCAGGCACTGTGATGATGATGATGATGATGGTGATGAAAATAATGATGATGATGATGATGTGTTACAGATGTCAGTGTACCGGTCACAGTAAAAAGTGTGATCAAGGATTCAGTCCACTGTGTGATGATGATGATGATAGGTGCGTGATGATGATGATGATGATGGTGATGATGACTTATGTGTTGCCCAGATGTCAGTGTAACGGTCACAGTAAAAAGTGTGACAAGCATTCAGGCACTGACTGTGTGATGATGGTGCTGATGATGATGAGATGATGGATGTGTGAAGACTGTCAGTGGTAACGGTCACATTAACAAGTGTGACCAGGATAGCAGGCACTGACCTGATGTCGATGTGTATGATGATGTTGATGATGATGATTCCAACAGGTACATGTATACGGTCCAGTAACCAGTTTGTGACAAGTATTCAGGCACCTGATTGTGTGGTGAATTGAGTGATGATGGTGCATGATTGGTTGATGATGATGTGTTTACAGATGTCAGTGTAAACTGGTCACACAGTAACACAAGTGTGACAAGGATTCAGGCCACTGCCCCATGGGGTGGTGTGTTTTTCTGGTGAGGCTGTAGAGACGAATGATGATGATGAGGATGATGTGTCACAGATGCATTGTAGACAGGTCACAGTAACAAGTGTTGAACCAGGATTCCAAGGACTGACTGATGATGTTGATGATGATGATGATGATGATGATGTGTTACAGATGTCAGTGTAACGGTCACAGTAACAAGTGTGACAAGGATTCAGGCACAGACTGTGTGTGTCAGAACAACACGGAGACCAACTGTGAAAAAGAACCCCCTGGTGTGGAGTGCTGGCAGCTACAGGTCAGTCTGTCTGTCAGTCTTTCTCTCTGCCTGTCTGCCTTTCTCTGTCAGTCTTTCTCTGTGCCTGTCTGTCTTTCTCTCTGTCTGTCTGTCTGTCCACCAACGGCCACCAGTGCTACAGACTGATGCAGGTCGACTCAGAGTACTGCCTGGTTATTGTTAATATTGTTGTTGTTGCAGTGTGCGCGGTGTAAGGAGTACTTCCTTGGCACACCCACCAACGGCCACCAGTGCTACAGACAGATGCAGGTCGACTCGGAGTACTGCCTGGACCCAACCTCTCAGACGGACTGTCTGCACGACCCTGTGGCTCTACTGCCGGGCAGGACCGTGTTCTATGCCGTACAGCCCAAGTACCTCAATGTGGACATCAGGATCACCATCGACATCACGCAAGGACGTCAGTCTGTCTTTCTGTCTGTCTGTACTGGTCTGGGGGTTCTCAGGACAGTAGTTCCTATTGCTCGTACAGCCGAGAGTACCTCAATGGGGTTTTAGACATAGGATGATTATCTCCCCTCGATGACCTCACGCATAGGACAGTCAGTCTTTCTTTCGTGTCTCGTACCCATGAACCGATGTCCACAATGACATGTGCAGCCCAGAGCTGATCACTGTTTTTGGACATCAGGATCACCATCGACATCACGCAAGGACGTCAGTCTGTCTTTCTGTCTGTCTGTCTGTCTGTCAGGACCGTGTTCTATGCCGTACAGCCCAAGTACCTCAATGTGGACATCAGGATCACCATCGACATCACGCAAGGACGTCAGTCTTTCTTTCTGTCTGTCTGTCTGTCAGGACCGTGTCCTATTCCCGTACAGCCTAAGTACCACCTCAATGTGGACATCCAAGGATCACCATCGACATCAACGCAATGACGTTAGTCTTTCTTTCTGTCTGTCTGTCTTTCAGGACCGTGTCCTATGCCGTGCTAGCTCATGTACCTGAATGTGGACATCAGGATCACCATCGACATCACGCAAGGACGTCAGTCTTTCTTTCTGTCTGTCAGGACCGTGTCCTATGCCGTGCAGCTCATGTACCTGAATGTGGACATCAGGATCACCATCGACATCACGCAAGGACGTCAGTCTTTCTTTCTGTCTGTCAGGACCGTGTTCTATGCCGTACAGCCCAAGTACCTGAATGTGGACATCAGGATCACCATCGACATCACGCAAGGACGTCAGTCTTTCTTTCTGTCTGTCTGTCGTCTGTCTGTCCTGTCCGACTGTCCTATGCCGTACAGCCTAAGTACCTGAATGTGGACATCAGGATCACCATCGACATCACGCAAGGACGTCAGTCTTTCTTTCTGTCTGTCTGTCTGTCAGGACCGTGTTCCTATGCCGTGCAGCCCAAGTACCTCAATGTGGACATCAGGATCACCATTGACATCACGCAAGGACGTCAGTCTTTCTTTCTGTCTGTCTGTCAGGACCGTGTTCTATGCCGTGCAGCTCATGTACCTGAATGTGGACATCAGGATCACCATCGACATCACGCAAGGGAGGTCAGTCTTTCTTTCTGGCTGTCAGGACCGATTAGTTCTATGCCGTGCCAGCCTCATGTACCTGAATGTGGACATCAGCGATCACCACTCAACATCACGCCAAGGACGTCAGATCTTTCTTTTCTGTCGTCGTTCTCACCATTCATGTCAGCAGACCGTGTTATATGCCGTTCAGCCCAAGTACCTGACATATGTGACATCAGGATCACCATCGGACATCACGCAAGGACGTCAGTCTTGTCTTTCGTGTCTGTCTGTCTGTCTCATCCCCCATGGACCGTGTCCTAATGCCGTACAGTTCCTAAGTACCTGAATGTGGACATCAGGATCACCATCAACATCACGCAAGGACGTCAGTCTTTCTTTCTGTCTGTCAGGACCGTGTTCTATGCCGTACAGCCCAAGTACCTCAATGTGGACATCAGGATCACCATCGACATCACGCAAGGACGTCAGTCTTTCTGTGTCTGTCTGTCAGGACCGTGTTCTATGCCGTGCAGCCCAAGTACCTCAATGTGGACATCAGGATCACCATTGACATCACGCAAGGACGTCAGTCTTTCTTTCTGTCTGTCAGGACCGTGTTCTATGCCGTGCAGCTCATGTACCTGAATGTGGACATCAGGAATCACCATCAACATCACCAAGGACATCAGTCTGTCTGTCTGATCAGGACTGTTGTTCTATGCCTTGTAGCCATAGTAATCTGAATGTGGACATCAGAGAACACCATCGACAATCAGTGGTCACGTAGACAAGGACGTCTGTCTGTCACGTTTTTGTTCTAGTAGCTATCTGTCAGGCATCAGAATTGTCAGAAGATTTACACATTTCCGAGGAGTAGGATGGCTAGGCAGAGGTTTTGCCTTTTCTGCTCAGTAGTGACTTTTATTCATTTGACAGTGATGTCTACTCAGAATCAATGTCTTGTTGTGGTGGACATTCGTAGTTGCATTATGACAGTGATGTCTTTGTCTCAGTGATGGCTTTGCTGTTGGGAGCTGATTTCAGTGTTGACATAGTAGTTGCATTTGACAGTGATGTCTTTCAGAATCGCTGTCTTGTCGTGTTGACATAGTAGTTGCATTTGACAGTGATGTCTTTCAGAATCATGTCTTGTTGTGTTGACATTGTAGTTGCATTTGACAGTGATGTCTTTGTCTGTTGGGAGCTGATTTCAGTGTTGACATTGTAGTTGCATTTGACAGTGATGTCTTTCAGAATCGCTGATTTCAGTGTTGACATAGTAGTTGCATTTGACAGTGATGTCTTTCAGAATCGCTGATTTCAGTGTTGACATAGTAGTTGCATTTGACAGTGATGTCTTTCAGAATCATGTCTTGTCGTGTTGACATAGTAGTTGCATTTGACAGTGATGTCTTTCAGAATCATGTCTTGTCGTGTTGACATAGTAGTTGCATTTGACAGTGATGTCTTTCAGAATCATGTCTTGTCGTGTTGACATAGTAGTTGCATTTGACAGTGATGTCTTTCAGAATCATGTCTTGTCGTGTTGACATAGTAGTTGCATTTGACAGTGATGTCTTTCAGAATCGCTGATCTCGTTGTGTTGACATAGTAGTTGCATTTGACAGTGATGTCTTTCAGAATCATGTCTTGTCGTGTTGACATAGTAGTTGCATTTGACAGTGATGTCTTTGTCTGTTGGGAGCTGATTTCAGATAGTTGGGTACACATAGTAGATTGCATATTTGGATCGAGTGATGTTCCTGCTTCAGAATTATGTCTTCATTGATCCCTTGTTGTGGAGCTGATCCTTTAATGGTGACATTCTACAGCAAAACTCGGTTTTAAGAAAATTGAAGGTGAGATCATTTTTTTTGTTTTCTTATTACCGCAAACTCGGAAAGGATTTACGAAGAAACACATTTTGAAGGTTTTTTCCTTATAACCGAATTGACAATGGGAAGAAAGGAACCCCCCCCCCAAAAGACCACAGAAACATACGATGAAGAGAAAAATCCTTTGACCTAATTTGGTGCCTGGAAAACCCCCCAGAAACATAAGATGAAGAGAAAATCCTTTGACCTAATTTGGTGCATGAAAACCCCCCAGAGAAACATAAGATGAAGAGAAAATCCTTTGACCTAAAATTTGGTGCCTGGAAAACCCCCCAGAAACATAAGATGAAGAGAAAATCCTTTGACCTAATTTGGTGCCTGGAAAAAAGGCCAAAGAAAGAAGGAAAAGAAAGAAAAGAACAGAAATTTAAAAACAAAAATGAAGGCAGAAGTGGTGGTGAGTTGCATGATGAGAGAGCAAGATAGCGGGAGAGCGGATGAATGGTTGGGTGTGGTGTGAGAGTTACATTATTTGTTTAAATGTAAATTTCTGTTTCATATTTGTAATTAATATTTTAATTTGGATGTATATAACTGATTTTACACGGTGGAAGACAATTTTCCCTGTGAGTTTGAGGGAAAGAGAGGAGTACAATGCTAATGGACAATAAAGAAACTTGTGACTTATGACTCATATTTTACATCATATGAAAATCGGATATAAGAAAGCATTTTGAAGTGGGGTTTTTTTTCTATAACCAAGTTGAATGGGGGAAAAGGGAAAAGAGAAACGAGAGAAAAAGATCAATAACAAAATGAAGAGAATTTTGTTCTCACACTCATTTGGTGCATGGTTCTTACATCATAAAATCAAATTAGTCTTCTAAGAAGAAGATTTAAAGGTGCATACAACCACTAAACTAACAAGCTTTTTTTTTCCTTTTCACCGTTATCAAATACGTACCCCTTCACCTATCATGTACTGAACTATTACCATTTACTGTCCACCCATGGAGAGGAAGGTCCTGCAACTCTTCATCAATCGTTTGCTTTTGTTTATGTGGATGTGTTTAAGTCCATGTGTAGATCATGTTACAGGCAAACCACATCTATTGACTTTCTTGTCCTGCAATATTACCATTTACTGTCCACCCATGGAGAGGGGGATCCTGCAGCTGTTCATCGATCGTTACAGGATCTTGGCTTTTGTTTATGTGGATGTGTGTAAGTCATGTGTAGATCATGTTACAGGCAAACCACATCTATTGACTTTCTTGTCCTGCAATATTACCATTTATTACCATTTACTGTCCACCCATGGAGATGGGATCATGTTACAGGCCAAACCACCTGCAGCTGTTTCATCAGCTTTTCATCGATTCGTTGGCTTTTGTTTATGTGGATGTGTGTAAGTCATTATGTAGATCCCTGTTACAGGCAAACCACATCTATTGACTTTCTTGTCCTGCAATATTACCATTTACTGTCCACCTATGGAGTGGGGGATCTGCAGCTCTTCATCAGTAGTTGGCTTGCTTTTGTGCCAACTATGTCCACCCTTTGTTTATGTGGTTTATGTGGATTTGTGTCTACATATTCAAGTTATTTGTGGATTTTCTTTTTCCTCTCTGCCATTGCTGCTGGAAATAAAAGGATGAACAGTCTCACTACCACCAACACAAAAAGTACAGGCACTCATATTTGTTCTTCTGATCAACATTTATTTTGCACAGAATAATGAAGGAAAATATAGAATAAAGGAACAAAAACAACTAAATTAGCCTTACAATCAAGTGCATGTACTGTTTAGAATGTCTGTGACGCAACTGGTCTGGACATAAACTTATTTTTCCTTGTTTGGAACAGTTCAGGTCCAACTCACGTTTAAAATAATGTTGTCAATGGCAATTCCCTTATAAAAAAAAATAGAGATCTTTTATAAGAAAATGAACTGCAAACCAAACTCTCTTGTATGAAATCATTTTCTTATAATTATCTGAGTTTCCATCGCGGATGGGAGAAGGAAATTGCTCGATTATAAACGAGTTTTCTTATAAGCGAGTTTCCTTATATCCCAGTTTTGATCATAGATAAGAAAGAAAAAGTTCGGCAGGGAAATTTTTTTTGCTTCATTGTAAGCGAGTTTTCTTATAAGCGAATTCGGCTGTAGTTGCATTTGACAGTGATGTCTTTCAGAATCATGTTTTTATTTGTGTGTTCCAATGTGATTTAAAGTGATGATGCCAAAGTGGTTTGAATCGAGGTGGGGGGTTTCATTGTACTAGTTATTTAGTTACTTTACTCTATTCTACTTCATTACTTCATTTCATTTTATTCTGTTCTATTTTGTTTTGGAATCTGACCTAAATATTTTCTAATAAAGAACTAAGAAGTCATGGTCCAAATGTTTGTCAACAGTCAATATGTCATGGTCCAAATGTTTATCAACAATCAATACATCATGGTCCAAATATTTGTCAACAGTCAATACATCATGGTCCAAATGTTTGTCAACAGTCAATATGTCATGGTCCAAATATTTGTCAACAATCAATACATCATGGTCCAAATGTTTGTCAACAATCAATACATCATGGTCCAAATGTTTGTCAACAGTCAATACGTCATGGTCCAAATGTTTGTCAACAATCAATACATCATGGTCCAAATGTTTGTCAACAGTCAATATGTCATGGTCCAAATGTTTATCAACAATCAATACATCATGGTCCAAATGTTTGTCAACAGTCAATATGTCATGGTCCAAATGTTTGTCAACAATCAATACATCATGGTCCAAATATTTGTCAACAGTCAATACGTCATGGTCCAAATGTTTGTCAACAGTCAATATGTCATGGTCCAAATGTTTGTCAACAATCAATACATCATGGTCCAAATGTTTGTCATCAATACGTCATGGTCAAAATGTTTGTCATCAATCAATACGTCATGGTCAAAGTGTTTGTCAACAATCAATACGTCATGGTCAAAATGTTTGTCAACAGTCAATATGTCATGGTCCAAATGTTTGTCATCAATCAATACGTCATGGTCCAAATGTTTGTCATCAATACGTCATGGTCAAAATGTTTGTCAACAGTCAATATGTCATGGTCCAAATGTTGTCATCAATCAATACGTCATGGTCCAAATGTTTGTCATCAATACGTCATGGTCAAAATGTTTGTCAATAATCAATACATCACGGTCAAAATGTTTGTCAACAAT
This sequence comes from Phymorhynchus buccinoides, assembly GCA_017654935.2. NCBI lineage: Eukaryota > Metazoa > Mollusca > Gastropoda > Neogastropoda > Raphitomidae > Phymorhynchus > Phymorhynchus buccinoides. Next base: position 449,351 of record JAGGCT020004108.1, read on the forward strand.
CAATACGTCATGGTCAAAATGTTTGTCAACAATAAATACGTCATGGTCAAAATGTTTGTCAACAATAAATACGTCATGGTCAAAATGTTTGTCAACAATGAATATGTCATGGTCAAAATGTTTGTCAACAATAAATACACTATGGTCCAAAATGTTTGTCAACAATCAATACGTCATGGTCAAAATGTTTGTCAACAATAAATACGTCATGGTCCAAATGTTTGTCAACAATCAATACACTATGGTCCAAATGTTTGTCAACAATCAATACGTCATGGTCCAAATGTTTGTCAACAATCAATACGATCATTTTAAGTGATGTAGGTAATGTTGCAATGCTGTTTGTTGTTGATTTTGAAATATTAATTCATGTTATGTTTCTAGGAGCTGATCTGTGTTTCTTTGACAGAGAAAACATGTTCCAAGTGTTTGTCACCAATCATCACAGTCATTTCAGTGATTTAGGCAATGTTTTTTGTACAGGGGCTGATGTGTACTTTTCCAACAGAGAAAACATGTTCCAAGTGTTTGTCACCAATCATCACAGTCATTTCAGTGATTTAGGCAATGTTTTTTTTACAGGGGCTGATGTGTTACTTTTCCAACAGAGAAGACATGTTCCAAGTGTTTGTCAACCCAGACAATGGCATTCATAACGTCAACCATCGACCCACAGTATAAAGTAAGTATGTGTGTGTGTGTGTGTGAGAGTGTGTGTGTGTGTGAGTGTGTGTGTGAATGTGTGTGTGTGTGTGTGTTGTGTTTGTGTGTTTGTATGTGTGTGTGAGAGAGAGCTGGTTTGATTGTGTGTGTGTGAGAGAGTGTGCGTGTTTGTGTTTGTGTGTGGACATGTGTGCTTTGGATGTGGGAGGTGTGCTGTGTGTGGTGTGTGTGTGGTGTGTGTGTGTGCTGTGTGTGGGTGTGTGTGTGCGCACAAGTACAGTATACGCATGGCAGTATTAATTCTACTTTAACAGGGGTCAGAAGCGGCGTGTGAAATGTGGAGTTCACCTGCATTTTAAGGGTGTGTCTCTTCAGGTGAAATGTGGAGTTCACCTGCATTTTAAGGGTGTGTCTCTTCAGGTGAAATGTGGAGTTCACCTGCATTTTAAGGGTGTGTCTCTTCAGGTGAAATGTGGAGTTCACCTGCATTTTAAGGGTGTGTCTCTTCATGATTTTTAAACATTATTTTGTACAGCTGTGCATCAGGTGAAATGTGGAGATCTATTCCAACCATACTGACCAACACCCAAAACAATAGCATGTCTGATCACCAACTGGAACCCATACCATAGCAAAAACGAGTCGCCTACACCGCAACCCTTAGTCATCCGGAAGGGGGGAGCTCCGCCCCTACATCCTGTTGCCTCCGTAGTGACCTGAAAGTGTCATGCTATATTTGTCCAGTGCATCAGGCGGAAGAAGGGGGGGGTTATTTTCCCTACATCCAGGTGACCCTTTGACCTGACAGTGTCATTCTGCGTGTGTCCACCCAGTGTCAGGAGTGCTGAAGGGGGGGAGTTATCCCCCTACATCCGGGTGTGCGGTCATTGACCTGACAGTGTCATTCTATATTTGTCCACCCAGCATCAGGCGTGAGGAAGGGGGGGAGTTATCCCACCTGCATCCAGGTGTGCGGCCATTGTCTCTGACAAGGTGATTCTGTATTAGTCCACCCTGCATCAGGAGGGAGGAAGGGGGGTGTTATCCCCCTACATCCAGGTGAAATGTTGAGTTCACAATGTCATTCTATATTTGTCCACCCAGCTTCAGGAGGAAGGATGGGGGGAGTTATCACCTTCATATTAAGGTGTGTGTCCATTCACCTGACATTTTTAAACAATATTTGTCCACCCAGCATCAGGAGGAAGGAAGGGGGGAGTTATCCCCCCTACATCCAGGTGAGCGGTCATTGACCTGACAATGTCATTCTATATTTGTCCACCCAGCATCAGGAGGAAGGAAGGGGGGAGTTATCCCCCCTACATCCAGGTGTGCGGTCATTGACCTGACAATGCCACAGCATATAAAAAAAACGAAAGTAGCAAAGGGCAGCAATCAGGAGTCATCCGGAAGGGGGGAGTTATCCCCCCTACATCCAGGTGTGCGGTCATTGACCTGACAGTGTCATTCTAGATCTGTGCACCCAGCATCAGGAGGGAAGGAAGGGGGGGAGTTATCCCCCCTACATCCAGGTGTGCGGTCATTGACCTGACAGTGTCATTCTATATTTGTCCACCCAGCATCAGGAGGGAGGAAGGGGGGGAGTTATCCCCCCTACATCCAGGGGCATGGTCATTTGACCTGCCAATGTCATTCTGTTTTTTCCACCCAGCATCAGGAGGGAGGAAGGGGGGGAGTTATCCCCCTACATCCAGGTGCGCGGTCATTGACATGACAATGTCATTCTATATTTGTCCACCCAGCATCAGGAGGAAGGAAGGGGGGAGTTATCCCCCCTACATCCAGGTGTGCGGCCATTGACCTGACAATGTCATTCTATATTTGTCCACCCAGCATCAGGAGGGAGGAAGGGGGGAGTTATCCCCCCTACATCCAGGTGTGTGGTCATTGACCTGACAGTGTCATTCTATATTTGTCCACCCAGCATCAGGAGGAAGGAAGGGGGGAGTTATCCCCCTACATCCAGGTGTGCGGTCATTGACCTGACAGTGTCATTCTATATTTGTCCACCCAGCATCAGGAGGAAGGAAGGGGGGAGTTATCCCCCCTACATCCAGGTGTGCGGCCATTGACCTGACAATGTCATTCTATATTTGTCCACCCAGCATCAGGAGGAAGGAAGGGGGGAGTTATCCCCCCTACATCCAGGTGTGCGGCCATTGACCTGACAATGTCATTCTATATTTGTCCACCCAGCATCAGGAGGAAGGAAGGGGGGAGTTATCCCCCTACATCCAGGTGTGAGGTCATTGACCAGACAGTGTCATTCTATATTTGTCCACCAGGCATCAGGAGGGAGGAAGGGGGGAGTTATCCCCCTACATCCAGGTGTGCGATCATTGACCTGACAGTGTCATTCTATATTTGTCCACCCAGGCATCAGGAGGGAGGAAGGGGGGAGTTATCCCCCTACATCCAGGTGAGCGGTCATTGACCTGACAGTGTCATTCTATATTTGTCCACCCAGCATCAGGAGGGAGGGGGGAGTTATCCCCCTACATCCAGGTGTGCGATCATTGACCTGACAATGTCATTCTATATTTCTCCACCCAGCATCAGGAGGAAGGAAGGGGGGAGTTATCCCCCCCTACATCCAGGTGTGCGGCCATTGACCTGACAATGTCATTCTATATTTGTCCACCCAGCATCAGGAGGAAGGAAGGGGGGAGTTATCCCCCCTACATCCAGGTGTGCGGTCATTAACCTGACAGTGTCATTCTATATTTGTCCACCCAGCATCAGGAGGAAGGAAGGGGGGAGTTATCCCCCTACATCCAGGTGTGCGGTCATTGACCTGACAGTGTCATTCTATATTTGTCCACCCAGCATCAGGAGGGAGGAAGGGGGGAGTTATCCCCCTACATCCTGGTGTGCGGTCATTGACCTGACAGTGTCATTCTATATTTGTCCACCCAGCATCAGGAGGAAGGGGGGAGTTATCCCCCTACATCCAGGTGTGCGATCATTGACCTGACAGTGTCATTCTATATTTGTCCACCCAGCATCAGGAGGAAGGAAGGGGGGAGTTATCCCCCCTACATCCAGGTGTGCGGTCATTAACCTGACAGTGTCATTCTATATTTGTCCACCCAGCATCAGGAGGGAGGAAGGGGGGAGTTATCCCCCTACATCCAGGTGAGCGATCATTGACCTGACAATGTCATTCTATATTTGTCCACTCATCATCAGGAGGAAGGAAGGGGGGAGTTATCCCCCTACATCCAGGTGTGCGATCATTGACCTGACAATGTCATTCTATATTTGTCCACCCAGGCATCAGGAGGAAGGAAGGGGGGAGTTATCCCCCTACATCCAGGTGCGCGGTCATTGACCAGACAGTGTCATTCTATATTTGTCCACCCAGCATCAGGAGGAAGGAAGGGGGGAGTTATCCCCCCTACATCCAGGTGTGCGATCATTAACCTGACAATGTCATTCTATATTTGTCCACCCAGCATCAGGAGGAAGGAAGGGGGGAGTTATCCCCCCTACATCCAGGTGTGCGATCATTGACCTGACAATGTCATTCTATATTTGTCCACCCAGCATCAGGAGGAAGGAAGGGGGGAGTTATCCCCCTACATCCAGGTGTGCGGTCATTGACCTGACAATGTCATTCTATATTTGTCCACCCAGCATCAGGAGGAAGGAAGGGGGGAGTTATCCCCCCTACATCCAGGTGTGCGGCCATTGACCTGACAATGTCATTCTATATTTGTCCACCCAGCATCAGGAGGAAGGAAGGGGGGAGTTATCCCCCCTACATCCAGGTGTGCGGCCATTGACCTGACAATGTCATTCTATATTTGTCCACCCAGCATCAGGAGGAAGGAAGGGGGGAGTTATCCCCCCTACATCCAGGTGTGTGGTCATTGACCCGACAGTGTCATTCTATATTTGTCCACCCAGCATCAGGAGGAAGGAAGGGGGGAGTTATCCCCCCTACATCCAGGTGTGCGGCCAGTCGCGAGAGATTTATGTTTTATGTCCTCCCGATTTAAAATCGTCAAGCAGACGTGTTTTAAAATCGTCAAGCCAGATGGCAGACGTGTTTTAAAATCGTCAAGCCAGATGGAAGACGTGATTTATCCCCCTACATCCGGGTGCGCAGCCATTGGCCTGACAGTGACATTCTGATTTTTCCACCCAAATCGTCAAGCCAGATTGACCTGACAGTGATCATTCTATATTTGTCCACCCAAGCATCAGGAGGAAGGAAGGGGGGAGTTATCCCCCCTAGATCCAGGTGATTTGACCTGAAATCGTCAAGCCAGATGGCAGAGGGGGTGAGTTATCCCCGTACAAGCCAGGTGTGTGGTCATTGACCCGACAGTGTCATTTTAAATCGTCAAGCCAGATGGCAGACGTGATTTATCCCCCTACAATCCAGGTGATGGTCATTGACCTGACAGTGTGATTCTATATTTGTCCAAGCCAGATGGCAGACGTGATTTAAAATCGTCAAGCGCAGATTTATGTTTTATGTCCTCCCAGATCGTCAAGCAGACGTGTTTTAAAATCGTCAAGCCAGATGGCAGACGTGTTTTAAAATCGTCAAGCCAGATGGCAGACGTGATTTAAAATCGTCAAGCCAGATGGCAGACGTGATTTAAAATCGTCAAGCCAGATGGCAGACGTGATTTAAAATCGTCAAGCCAGATGGCAGACGTGATTTAAAATCGTCAAGCCAGATGGCAGACGTGATTTAAAATCGTCAAGCCAGATGGCAGACGTGATTTAAAATCGTCATGCCAGATGGCAGACGTGATTTAAAATCGTCAAGCCAGATGGCAGACATGATTTAAAATCGTCAAGCCAGATGGCAGACGTGATTTTAAATCGTCAAGCCAGATGGCAGACGTGATTTTAAATCGTCAAGCCAGATGGCAGACGTGTTTTAAAATCGTCAAGCCAGATGGCAGACGTGATTTTAAATCGTCAAGCCAGATGGCAGACGTGATTTTAAATCGTCAAGCCAGATGGCAGACGTGATTTTAAATCGTCAAGCCAGATGGCAGACGTGATTTAAAATCGTCAAGCCAGATGGCAGACGTGATTTTAAATCGTCAAGCCAGATGGCAGACGTGTTTTGCGTTCTGCAAGTCTCGCAAGATAGATCCTCTCCGTCCTTCGACGGTGCAGTTCGTTTAATGTTTTGGTCAATACCTTTTCTTTGACTCTAGGAGTTAGATATACTGAGAACTTATCCACTGTTCAAGTCTCTCTTCTCATTACGCCGTTCGGTTTTAAACTCCCTCTAGAACTGTGCGTTTTCCGCAGTGGGACGTTTTCTTGGTACTCGACTTCTTCAGAGAATGTTGTGAGCCTCTCCACAAACTCTCTTTGAAGCTACTTACTAAGGTTTGTCCTAGGATCGGACAAGTTTTTTCTCTGTCCTGTCCATGCATTGAAGGCTTATTTTGTCTAGCACGCCATCTTTTCCAGGCTCTAAACGTCGCCTTTTTTATCTCTATCAATGGGATTGTCACGAACCAGAAGGGTGTGTACAATGAAAATAAAGTAAACCCACTCTAGCTAACACCCCAACAACACAGACACAATGAATTCAAGTAGGCGTAAAAGCGACAAAGCAATTTATTTAAAATCAAATCAATAATATTTCTTTCACACAAATAAACCGCCAAATAAACAAACCCCAGGCAATTTAACACACTAAATAAACAATGCCCCTTTACAAATGTTACACACAAATAATATACACAATAAATCCTCCGTCCCAATTAATAATCTGATACAACCTCCACTTAATAAACCATTCAAAAAAAATAAACGTTGAATCAAAAGAAACTAAGAAAGGGGAACGACAGCTAAAGGCTTACCAAATTATTACTTTTAAGAAAACTGACTTCCCTCCCTTTAACTTACTTTGACAATGATCAAAACAAAATAGAAGACCCAGGAATAGCTCAAGGCCAGATCACATACAATGGTGCCAAACAAATCACCAAACTAATGCAGTGACCCACCTACCCAGCTAAACCCCTGTCAACTATTAATTACAATTAAATTATATTTAGAAAGAACAGATGGTTGAAGTATAGTTTAAAGACCAGATCACACACAAAGGTGTTAAAACTAATGATCTGTCTTTCCAACTAAAACTCCCACCAACTATTATAATTACAATTAAATATATTTAGAAAGAACAGATGGTTGAAGTATAGTTAAAGACCAGATCACACACAAAGGTGTTAAACAGTAATGATCTGTCTTTCCAACTAAAACTCCCACCAACTATTATAATTATGATTAAATCCTAACTAGAAAGAACAGATGACTTGAAGCATAGTTAAAGACCAGATCACACACAAAGGTGTTAAAACTAATAATCTGTCTTTCCAACTAAAAGTCAAGTAACAACTATTATAATTACAATTAAATTTATTTAGAAAGAACAGATGGTTGAAGTATACTAAAGACCAGATCACACAAAAGGTGTTAAACAGTAACCCCAACTTAAGCAACAACCTCTACTGGAAACGATTAAATGCAATTACATCCTAACTGCCAAAATGAGCTCTCCCCTTCACCACCCACACCAAACGTAAATAAACCTAATGTAACTAAATAACGATGAGTGCTTGCACTGGTAATCACTCATCCACCCCACAAGAGTGAACACCGTACCAATGGCAAATGACTCCCTAACAGAACACCAAAAATGTGTTCACTAATAGACTGCAAATGGCTGACCCCAACTTAACAACAACCTCACTGGTAAACGACCACAACAAAATGAGTCTTGTTCAAGCAAACGTCAAATCCAGCTGGCTATAGTCCTTGCAGTGAACAAGCTACCTTGCCTGCCACTATACAAGGGCAATAACTCACTAACAGAACACCGTCCGAGTCAAATGTAGGGGAAATACCCCACATCTACTATTACTAATGTCCACTTCACTCCGAGTCAGGTGTAGGGAAAACACCCCACATCTACTATTACTACGTCCACTTCACTCCGGTCAGATGTAGGGAAAACCCCCACATCTACTATTACTACGTCACTTCACTCCTAAAAAAAAGGGAGTCAGATTGTAGGTAAAACACCCCACATCTACTATTACTACGTCCACTTCACTCCGAGTCAGATGTAGGGAAAACACCCCACTCCTACTATTACTACGTCACTTCACTCCGAGTCTAATTGTAGGGAAACACCCCACATCTACTATTTCTACGTCACTTCACTCCGAGCTAATGTTGGTAAAACACCCCACATCTACTATTACTACGTCACTTCACTCCGAGTCTAATGTAGGAAAACACCCCACATCTACTATTACTACGTCCTTCACCTCCGAGTCTAATGTAGGGAAAACACCCACATCTACTATTACTACTCACTTCACTCGAAGTCTAATGTATGCAAACCCCCACATCTACTATTACTACGTCACTTCATCCGAGTCTAATGTCGGGAAACAAACCCCACATCTACTATTCCTACGTCCTTCAACCTCCGGGGGGGTGGGGGTCCTAATGTAGGGAAACACCCCAACACTCTACTATTACTAAAAGTCACTTCACTCCGAGTACTAATGTAGGAAACACCCCCCAAAAACCCAATCTACTATTACTACGTCACTTCACTCCGAGTCTAATGTAGGGAAACACCCCACATCTACTATTACTAAACGTCACTTCACATCCGAGTCTAATGTAGGGAAAACAACCGCACATCTACTTATTACTACGTCACTTCACTCCGAGTCTAATGTAGGGGAAAAACCCCCACATCTACTATTACTACGTCACTACCTTCCCTCCGAGTCTAATGTAGGGAAAAACACCCCACATCTACATTTACTA
>JAGGCT020004108.1:458364-481389 GCA_017654935.2 Phymorhynchus buccinoides
CCACAATCAACTCTATGCTCATCAAACAATCAAAACCTCTGAAACAGTTAAAGTAAGGAAAGTCTGAGAGGTCGGCACATCTAAACGACAACTCGGAAGAAAGAAACAAACAGGCCGCGATTATTTATCGTTTTCCGTAAGAGCGCAGTGCTATGAAAATCAACACACAGCATGTTTTAAGAATAACCATTTGTAGAATATGAGTATCGCGCTTGCCCCTCATAGAAAGTAACAACACAACCGCGGCCGAGGCAGTGTCAAAAAAAAACACCCGCCGGACTACTAGTGGACTACCAAACGCGGAAATTTATTTCCGCGGTAACAAAGGACCGTTCTGATGCCTGTACAAGCAGTCAGATTTTTTTTACCAGATTGCACATGGGTTTCCGCATGGAACATTCGCATATATCATTATGTGTGCACGTCCTAAGCCGTAAAATAATTTCTCCATTGCTGTATGAAATGTTATTACACACCAGCGGCTCAGATCGGTTTCTTTCCATTGCTGTATGAAATCAGTTATTACACACCAGCGGCTCAGATCGGTTTCTTTCCATTGCTGTATGAAATCAGTTATTACACACCAGCGGCTCAGATCGGTTTCTTTCCATTGCTGTATGAAATCAGTTATTACACACCAGCGGCTCAGATCGGTTTCTTTCCATTGCTGTATGAAATCAGTTATTACACACCAGCGGCTCAGATCGGTTTCTTTCCATTGCTGTATGAAATCAGTTATTACACACCAGCGGCTCAGATCGGTTTCTTTCCATTGCTGTATGAAATCAGTTATTACACACCAGCGGCTCAGATCGGTTTCTTTCCATTGCTGTATGAAATCAGTTATTACACACCAGCGGCTCAGATCGGTTTCTTTCCATTGCTGTATGAAATCAGTTATTATACACCAGCGGCTCAGATCATTTTCAAACTTCATGGGTCATATGACCCCAGGCTGCACAAAATGAGGGGGGTCAATTCGGGCCATTGACCTGGGGCCCCCTAACAAATCCGAAGCTCTAATACGCCTCTCACTCTCGCTTTACTAACAGCCCAAACCTGAGCCTAATATCCACCAATGATAATAAAATCCATGATGAAGAAGAATTTTAACTTGTTCTCTCAACGTAAAAACGTTACTCACTCGTAAAGCTCTTTCGCCAGACGTCCCCCGTCCGGCTTCGTCAGCGCTTTGCACACTGAGTGTTGGAAACTTGGTATTCAATCAACATGCCCGGTGAGATGAACTCACCACATCACAGTAGATGTGAGGAGCGATTGATAGGTTCGTCAGGGTTGCCAAAATCGATAAAATGGTTTGAATGAGCAATGCTTACAACGAGTAAATTGACCCTCTCCCCTGGAATCTGTACTAAACGGGTTTCACTGTACATTCAAAACACTTTCATGTAACATTAACCATATTGCATACCCAAAATACTGAAAATCCACAATGATATATCCCAATGATTTGTCATGTTAAATAGCCACTTACATTCAAAACACTTTCATGTAACATTAACCATATTGCCTACCCAAAACACTAAAAATCCACAATGATATATCCCAATCATTTGTCATGTTAAACAGCCACTTACATTCAAAACACTTTCACGTAACATTAACCATATCGCCTACCCAAAACACTAAAAATCCACAATGATATATCCCAATCATTTGTCATGTTAAATAGCCACTTACATTCAAAACACTTTCATGTAACATTAACCATATTGCCTACCCAAAACACTAAAAATCCACAATGATATATCCCAATCATTTGTCATGTTAAACAGCCACTTACATTCAAAACACTTTCACGTAACATTAACCATATCGCCTACCCAAAACACTAAAAATCCACAATGATATATCCCAATCATTTGTCATGTTAAACAGCCACTTACATTCAAAACACTTTCACGTAACATTAACCATATTGCCTACCCAAAACACTAAAAATCCACAATGATATATCCCAATCATTTGTCATGTTAAACAGCCACTTACATTCAAAACACTTTCATGTAACATTAACCATATTGCATACCCAAAATACTGAAAATCCACAATGATATATCCCAATGATTTGTCATGTTAAACAGCCACTTACATTCAAAACACTTTCACGTAACATTAACCATATTGCCTACCCAAAACACTAAAAATCCACAATGAGATATCCATTAACGATTTGCCGTGTTTTCCATTCACAATAAATTAAACATTTTACTTATTTAACACAGCGGGGTGAAAAACCACTAAATACATCCCCAACTTTGGGGGGGGGGCATGCTTTCATTTCACAGTCAAAGCCACCACAGAAATGTATCCCAACAATTCAAACAAACAGTCTGGGGTGAAAAACCACTAAATACAATCCCCAACTTTGGGGGGGGGGGGGGGGGGGGGGCATGCGTTCATTTCACAGTCAAAGCCACCACAGAAATGTGTCCCAACAATTCAAACAAACATTTTTTTCATTTCAATATTATTATAATATTTTCAACAACTAAAACACAGCCACGCATTGTGATCACACCTCAACGGTTCATTTCTTTTTCCCCATTCCACTGTATCTTATCTGTTCAACAAAGCTGTTGGCGCGCGCTTTCCTCATCTGGATGTTGCCTACCTTCACTCATCAAACACTCCTTGCGAAGTGGCGAAAGTCACAACTACCTAGCAATGGCTCTTCACACGCCTATAAAGTCAAACTTACCACGTAGCTTTTAAAAAAAAATAACCAACGTAAAAAGCAAAGAAACTCTGTATTGTTAGAAAAATGTATTTGCGGGGAGCTTTCCTGGCTGTTGTTTGTTAGGGATGCACTGCCTCCAGGATCCGTTTTCCCCACCATCTTTTATATCTAACTAATGTCCGCATATGTGTCCCTGTCCTGTTCCAGACCAGAGTGACCGTTAAGAGGCAAGATTCCTCTCAACCAAAAACCAATCCAATCTCACTACAAATTCACGGCTTTTAACACCAAACCGACATCGTTCTGTTACATACCAGTCAGCGATGCGTTACCCAGAGAGGCTCCAGGTCATAATAGTTTGGGCCTACGGAAGGAGGGGCATACTCATAGCCTCTTCTAAAAAAAAATATCAAAAAAACAAACCGAAAAATGTCAATTTTTGATTCCCCCCGCACTGGTCAGGAAAAATGTGCGCTAATCGATCATTTTTTTTAATACAAACTGCTTGGCGCATAACTTGGGTTGTCCTTATTTATTTCTCTTCCTTCTTCTCTTATTCTTTCTTTCTAACAAGAGCCAGGACTTTTTTTTTGTGCCCTCGTTGGTTTTTTCTTCCCCCCTCCCTTATTTCAAGTCAGTGGGCCAGGTCCCAGTTACTTTTCCAGCACCCTCGGTTTATTTAATTTTTTTGCAAATTTTGTAAATATTCTGAAACAAAAAAAATAGTAATTTATTTTGCAAAATAAAAAAACTGTAGATTCGCAAAACACAAAAAACGCGCCAGGGTGCCGATTCTTTGCCTTCTTTCTTCTTTCCTTTTTTTCTTCACAAAACCCCTGGTTTAGCAAGAAAACCTATTTGTGAAATTACGACAATTATATGCAAGCAGTAGCAAAACACTTTATAAAAAAAAAAATTATTTTAAAAAGAACCGCATGCTATTTGCCTTTTCATTTGGAGTCTTTCCATCCAGATTTTGGTCATTTTGACACCTAACGAACCACTTCACCACCGAACAACGTCGGCACGTCAAGCTTTGGGAGCTGGTGAGAAGATGTTGGAAAGATACGCCCATCCTTGAACAAGAATGAAAAAAAAGATCAAAAACAAAACTAAGCCAAAATAACATGAACTGACCCGAGCAAACTCCACGGCGCAGCCCACGGAGTAACTCGCGTACCCCTCAAAAGGCCCTCATAGGGCGGCGGTTTTGGTACCGCTGTAACACAACCGACCGCCGGAACTCGACAAGAAAAGGGGCAACCTTTTTTTCTCACCCACACGAAACTTCTCCACGACTAATCTTTTTTTTTTTTTTTTTTATTTCTTTTTTTTTTCTTTTTTTTTTTAATTATGGTTTTTTTACTTTTCTTTTTTTATCTTCGTTTTGTCTTTTTTTTTTTTTTTTTTTTTTTCACTTTTTGTTTTTTTTTTCTCTTTTTCTTTGTCTTTTTCTTTATTTTTTTTTTTTCTTCTTTTTTTTCTTTTTTTTTTCTTTTTTTTGTTCAACATCTTACATTTTCTTTTTTTTTTTTTTTTTTTTTTTTTTCCTTTATTCTTTTTTTTCGTTTTTTTTTCGCCTTCCCTTTTTCGTTTCTTCCTTCCTGTCCTTGAGCAACTCCTCTATGAGTCTTTTTCTTCGCTCCCTCCCCACCTATTTTCCCTACTTGTCTCTCCAAGGGCCTGCGGCTACCTCCAACTTTTTTTTCTTTTTTGAGTTTTCCTCCCCCTTTTTGCCTGTTTTTGCTATTTTCTCCTTTTTGTCGCTCAAACTCTTTGAAAACTACCTTTTTCGCCTTTTCCTCTTCTCAACCTTCTTAAAAAGAATTGTCTTCCCCTTTTATTTTTTTTTTTTTTAATTCTTTTCTTGACTTATTACAGGGGTTTTTTTTTCCCCCCTTTTTTTTCTTTTTCTTTTTTTTTTTTTTCTTTTTTGTTTCTTTTTTTTTTTTTTTTTGAAAAACTTTTTTTTGCAGCAGAGGATTTTTTTTTTTTTGTCTTTGTTCTGTGCTTGTCCCCGGTCCCTGAAGGTTTCCATCCATGTTCCCATGATGATGAACCCATGCGACGAAATAAACCAAACACCGAAGTCTGCCTTATTTTGTTCTCTTTCTCTGTTTGAACAAAAGAGATCGGTGCCCTAGCCTTTCCCAAAACACGCATTGGAACCACTACGCCAAAGACCACCAACCCAATCCCCCTCCCTTGTCTTTTTTTTTTTTTTTTTTTTTTTTTTTTTGTTTTTTTTTTTTTTTCCATTTTTTTCCGAAGCTGACATGAGGCATTTTTTCTTTTTTCTTGCTCAAATGTTCCCCCCCCCCCCCCCCCCCCCATGGTAGCCGTCCCAGGTGTCCATTCATCGATTGTGTGCCCATGGGTGCCATGGCCTGTTTGACCATGTTATTCCTAACCTTCTAATGGTTTTAAAATGCGGTTTCCATGCGCAGCAATAAATTTGTTTTAAAGCGGCGATTATTTCTAAAAATACACAGCCTAGAACAAAAGAACAAAAAACTTGCCATTCTCCCTCCTAATAGACAACCAGCGAACCTGTGTTTTACTGAACAGTATGTAGCAACAAAACGCTCTGATTTAATGTTGTCCATCCCGGCTCTGTTCCTAACAGATGTCTTAACAAGAGGGAGGAATGAGTACAAAAACTCTAAAAGTAAAATGTGAAAGGCAGTCGACGCAAAAAAAATATATGATTGCCCCTTTTTTCCCATACCCCAACAGATAAGAACTACCTATCGATGCCAGCACCTAATATTTCTCCCAAGTACTAAGCAAACTCTCGCTGTCCATCTACAAAAACGTTAAGATCACCGTACTAGCGCCCATGCATGCCCTGCTCCTCATGTTTCGGCCAGGCTCCTGCGTTTCATAGCCACTTAGCTCTGGACCCATCAGGCGCATGGTTCATCAAGGTCGACGATCGGTATGTTTCACAGGGTAGCCGTCGTTTAACAACTGGTGCAGGACTGAGCCTTACCCCCTGTTGCAGTTTCCGGGACAGACTGCTTAACAACCAGGGTACAGAGACTCTAAGTACGAAGCAATTTCGATTTCCAATCTAAAATTTAAGATCACAGTACAAACAGCCCATGCATGCCCTGCCTCTCACTTTTTGGCAGACCTTCACTTCGTCTTGATAACCACCTGCATTCTGTACCCTCAACGCATTTCAGTCAAGGTCAATGGTGATCGGTATGTTTCACGGGAAGCCGTCGTTTAACCAAGACATGGTTTGCAAGGACTGCCTACCCCCCTGTTTGCAGTTTCCAGGTACAAACTCTCTTCAAAAACCAGGGAACAGACCTTATTTTCCATGGGACACGACAATCGCAATGTTCACTCTGCGTCAGGAGTCAAACTAGACACTAAAGACCTTAGTAACTGTTGATTATTTCATGTATCTACTCACATGTTTGCGCCTGAATTATTATTTCGTTTTAATTTCTTGATACTTTTCCAGTAGTAATATGCTTCAATATTTAAGATCTTTGGGGTTCAGATAGACCTATAACCAATACGTCCTGTTCAGAAAAAATACATGTCAACAAGAATGCCTGTTGTTTTCTGGGTGTTCTGTGTTTCAACTATTAAGGTCAGCTAACACAAGATACGAGAGACTACTCGAACACTTTTGATTTCTACTGCAGTTTCCACGGGACAAACCGAGAACAGAAAAGTGGGAAATTCCCAGTGACAGCGGTGCCACAATTTGAACTGTTTTCCAAAGGGACAAAATAACCCCTTAGGGGGACAGCAGGACAGCCCTGATGTGGCACCCTCTGGGAAGGACCTGACTAATGAACGGCAATCGCCAACAATAGACAGTATTTCCAATGCAATAGCTCCTGTGTATGTTATCTATCTAGCTCTCTCACAAGGGTTCATACGCCATTTTTTCACACACCCATCAAATATTTTACAGAACTTTCTACAAAGCAACTTTCCAAAGAGAAAGAAAACACCTTTTTCATTACCCAAAGCCCCCTTTCTTTATCCCTCTTTTCAAAGTATTCAAGACCATCTCATGACCTGCAACGATGACCGATTATCTTCGACAGTATGATCATGTCAGTTTGCAACACTTGTTAGCCAAAAGACCATGGATTTAGCTAAAGGGAAGTAACCCATCTCCCACAAAAAAAAAAAATGAAGAAGTCTGCTGTGCGGGAAAAATAAGTCCTATTAAAACTTGTTTTCTTTAGTCAATTCTGGAAGCAAACACCAACAAAATGTGAATGAAAGCCGGACAATGATTTTATTTGTGTTTAGGGTCTCATCGATAGGCTTTTTTTCAAAATGCTCATTTTCAGATTTTTCACAGACCGCAAAACCAGCCCAATACCCAAATAACTCGAAACACCTTGCAAACGGCAAACCTCCATTTCTATCTCAAAGACTTATCAATGAGAATGTCTGGACAAGCCCTCGTCTAGGGGGAGGGGAGGTCTAAGGTCTACGGAACAGGGCTTGCCAATGGGTTCGGGGCGGGGGCGGTAGTGGCGCGGGGAAAAAAAATGTGAGACGGGTGTCAGCAGGGGCAGTGCAGTGTTTCTCACTCAGGATGGTCAGCCTTGGTGCTTGACCTTACAACTGATATTGATCCCATATGGATTGTTAGTTCGGGGGTACTGGATCAGGCTGCGAGCTAGGATAAGCGCGGCGCTCGTGAGGTTCGCGGTTCAGGGGGGGGGGGGGGGGGGGGAGGGGGGGGGGGGGGTCTGGGGGGGTGGGGTGGGGGGGGGGGGGGGGGGGGGGGGGGGGGGGGGGGGGGGGGGGGGGGGGGGGGGAATGGGGGGGGGGGTTCTGTCGCACCCTAAAACAAACACAGGTGAAGGGTAGCTGTGTAATGGGACTATAGAATTTGGCTTGGAGAATGTACAACAGCCCCTAAATCCTAAAAATGGTCCCGGGAATAGAGGGGAACACTAGACAACAGAGAAGGCCAAAAAAAAAAAACGACAATCAAAATATAACAGAAAGTGAAAAGAGACTACAAAAATTAGCCAAGAGTATTAATAATGAATGTGACAAGGCCAGAGTTAAAAAACAAAAGAGGATGGGAACGAAATTGATGTATCCCCAAAAAGTGTGATCACGAGTTAGGGAAAAGTAAATAGCATCCCCATAATGGAAAACGACATGATGAGGCAATGAGTATCACAGGCTCCCATACAGTAGAGGAAACACATGATGAGGCAATAGCATGACAGACCCGCCTTGCACATGGACAAACACATGATGAGGCAATAGCTCCCCCATAGAGGTGGAAACACATTAATAGGCAATAAAGAGCATCCTGCTCGCGTCATAGAGTGGAAAACCACATGATGAGGCCAATAGCATCCCCCCATGAGAGTGGAAAACACCATGAATGCAGGCACATAGTGCATCCCCCATAGTACAGTGGAAAACCATGAGGTCAATAGCATCCCCCATAGAGTATAAAACACATGAGTGCAATAGCATCCCCATAGAGTGTGAATAAACCATGATGAGGCAATAGCATCCCCCATACAGTGGAAAACACATGTGATGAGGCAATAGCATCCCCCATACAGTGGCAACACATGATGACGCATAGCACTCCCCCATAGAGTGGCAAACACATGATCGAGGCAATAGCAACCTCCGATAGAGTAGTAAAACACAATGATGAGCAATAGCCCAATCCCCCATGATAGTGGAAAACACAATGATTAGGCCGAATAGCATCTCCCCATAGATTGTTACAAACACATGAGGCAAGTTTAGACAGTGTTTTCTGTAGATGAAATCTGTACACAGCAAACTATGTTGGACAAAAGCATGTTCTATTCTTTCTCCCCTGTCAGGACAAACGCTCCGACTCAATTTCTTTAAAAACCCTTGGTACACGCTTGTTTGTCCTCATCGATTTCTGCAAGAGCCAGAAGCATTGTCCTGCGTTGATTTTATCCGCGTCTCGGGCCCAGTTTTGCTCTCTCGGCTTTTTCGGATTCTCAGTACAATCGCCTCTGCAAAGGACAACAATCACATCACTCACAGAGCGCCACATGTTAGGCGAAGTGATGACGTCGCCGTAGAGCGCCCATGAGCAGGATGACGAGTACCCGGTGAGCAGCCCCACATTCTGGACGAGGAAGGTCTTGGCTATGATCCGAACTCTCTTTCCAGTCCGTTTAGGTACTCCGACGGCACTGTTGCTACTCTCCGGCACTAGGTCACTAGCATCAAAGGAATCATACCTGGTGTAGAGTGGCGCAGAGGCTACGCGTTCGCCTCTTGTGCGGATAAACCCGAGTTCGAACCTGCGTTACAGGGTTTGGTTTTTTTTCCTCTCACTATTAGTAATAGCGAAATTCATAGGCCTTGACAGGGCTACCAGGGACCCCATCTTGGGCGTCCTATGAAGCACTAAAACTTCTAAAGGACCCTCAAAAGAAGTGCAGTGGGTCCCAAGGGAGCACTAGAAAAATTCTTTTTAGCATCCACAATGCCCAACTTAGGACCCCGTATCCCGCCTCGTACGGGACAATCTATACTGTTAAGTGAAGGAGTACATGGGAATCCCTTGTTTTGCGGGACGATGGGAGCTGTGAAGTCTGTAAAATGTAGTCTTTCGGATGAGACGATAAGCGGAGGTCCTGTGTGCCCATGCCCTTAGCACACATTAAACCCAGAGGCAACAAAAAAGTTGTAATTTGGTCACGTTTACACACACCCCTGCCCCACTTCTCCAGCCCCTTTTCTTTCCTCATCAGTCACACACAAAAATTGCATGCACAAAAAAAAGAGAAAAAAGGGTGGCGCGCCTCTGGCTGCGACATGCTCCCAAGGTGGGAGCAACCCGAATTCCGCAGTGACCAAAATACCAATCGATCATTATCAGCCTCACCATAGAAGGATTGTCAAACTGTTCACAGCTCCTGTGCAACGCGATCAAATCATATCGCACAAAAATTTTCGTAAGACATGCCTGCTTACCCTCTATCATACACCTGACAAATATGCACAAACTCACACATGAGATCACAGACCTATATCAACAAGCTGTTGTGCACTATGTAAACACACACTCAACACAGCACACACACACACACAATCCATCCACAAGAGCGATACGTAGAGAAAATCACACACACACACACACATTGACAAACAACACTCTTTCTATCCCCCACCCTCGGCTCTCTCTCTCTCTCTCTTCTCACCACTGACCATACTAATGAAGGGCAATGCTACTAGAATAACACTCCTCGACAATGCCGAAGATTCCAAATTAGTGAGCACACACATCAACCTCACACTCTTCTCCGCTCTCTTCTCATCCTCATGACGGGCAATGTACCAGAAACACTCATCCGGACAATTGCATAGAATCCAACATTGTTGGAGCACCACTCGCTCTCTCTCGCTCTCCTCTACTCTCTCGCTGCTCGCTCTTCTCTCTCTCTCTCTCTCTCATCGACTGAACCATACTGATGAGCGGACAATGTACAGAATAGCACTCCTCCAACAATGCCGAAAGATCCATAATAGTGAGCACACATACACTCACACCTCTCTTATCTGCTCTCCTAATCACGTGACCATACTGAGACGGCAATGTGACAGGAACACCCTCCGACAAGGACGAAAGATCCAAATCTGAGCACACACACACTCTCGCCATCACACTGAACCATACTGATTAAAGCGCAATGGTACACGAAACACTCCTTCCGACCAATGCCTGAAAGATTCCAAATGTGAGCACACACACACTCACACTCTCCTCTCTCTCTCTCTCTCTCTCTCTTCTCTCTCTCTCTCTCTCTCATCAACTGACCATATCAACCAGGGCGATGTAGAGAAAACATTCCCCCAGGCCACGCCAAAGATCCAGGGTGAGCACCACACACACACCACTCTCTCTCTCTCTCTCTCTCTATCAACTGACCTATCAACATGGGGATGTCGAGAAAACATTCCGCCGGCCACGGCCAAAAGATCCAGGGTTGTGATGCACACACACCACACACACACACTCTTCTCTCTTCATCACATGACCATATCAACCAGTGGACGTGTAGAGAAAGAAACATGGTCGACCCCGGCCACGGCCAAAAGATCCAGGTGTGAGCACACACAGCACACACACACACTCTCTCTCTCTCATCACGGACCATAATCAACCAGGGCCGATTGTATAAAAGAATACATTACCCGGCACACGCCAAAGATCCAGGTGTTGGAGCACACACCACACACACACTCTCTCTCTCTATCTCCCTCTCTCTCATTCACTCCCATATCAAACCAGGGCGCTGTAGAGAAACATTCCCCCGGCCACTCCAAAGTCCAGGTTGTGAAGCACACAACACACACACCTACTCTCTATTGCTCTCCCTCTCTCTCTCTCTCTCCATCTCTCTCATCCACTGACCATATACAAGCAAGGGGAGATGCTTGAGAGAACATTCCAACGGCCACGCCAAAGATCGTCCGGTGTGGTGAACCACACACACACACACTCTCTCTCTCTTCTCTCTCCCTCTTCTCATTCACTACCATATCAAACAGGGCGATGTTATCGAGAACACATCCGCCGCGCCACGTCCAAAGGATCCAGGTGTGGGCGGTGGTGTTCTCGCCGGACCATTTTTTTTTAATGCCCAGAACCAGTTCCCAGGTAGCACATGAGGACGACAGGAAGTTGGTAACATCAGCGCGCCGGACGCAGCCGCATCCTCCGCGTTTCAGCAGCGATGGCAAAGTCATGCGAAGATGTGTTAAGAAAAAAATGAGTTTTTTAGTGTTGAAAATTGGAAACCTGGGGTTTTTGCGTTAAAGGGAAAACTTGAATATGTATAAATTTTTTTCAAAAATGAGGTTTTTTTTAACGTTTGAAAATCAACCTGGGATTTGCAGCAAAGAGGAAAACTCAATACTGTATACATTTGTCCAAAAGATGAGGGGCTTGATGTGTTTGAAAATAAAGACATGGGGTTTTGTCGCAAAAGGGGAAAATCGATACGGGATAAATTTTTTAAAGCTTTGAAATTAAATTTTCCAAATAGGGAATATTTTACCATTAATTGATAGAAATTTTATGTAAGCATGGATGTCAAACTTCAATATGGATCGGGGTTGTTGTGCATAACCGTATTCTACTGTCTAAAAAACGATGCTTCCTTACAACCACAGTGGAAAATACCCCTTATAAGGACACTTCAAAATATCATCCAAAATTCGATGTGCGCAAGCAAGGGAGCGTGGTAATTTTTAAGTATCCTTACAAAGAGCGGCACATTTGTCTCAGTGAATTGTAGGTATTTAGGGAGGTCTTATTAGGGACGGTCTTCAAGACTGGAATATACCGGACACTTTAAGCACTGTACAAAGGCATTAAAAAATCTACTAAGGTTATCATATACACAAATGTACAAAGAACATGTAGTCAACAGATCCACATCAAGGCATTTCAAAACGGTAAACACAGATACTTAAGGGGGTCACACTACCAAATCGTAGGGCATTTTTTGTATTTTTTGTTTTCAGTAACTAAATTCAGATATCAACTTGAAATTGGCACACTGCTACAGAACATGACCCTGACCACACAGGGCCAAAATTGGAAGACTTCTAAAGCGAGATCCTTATCGAATTTTGTTATCCTATTTTTTGAAACAAGACACAAGAACTCAACTGGTTAACAGCTCAGTGATTGTTAATGTTAGCTACCATTTGCACTCATTGATGTCTTAGGGAAGT
The DNA here is from genome assembly GCA_017654935.2 of Phymorhynchus buccinoides. Classification (NCBI taxonomy): domain Eukaryota; kingdom Metazoa; phylum Mollusca; class Gastropoda; order Neogastropoda; family Raphitomidae; genus Phymorhynchus; species Phymorhynchus buccinoides. Next base: position 470,813 of record JAGGCT020004108.1, read on the forward strand.
GGAGCAAATGATCAGCGGATCAAACATTCACAGTAATTGAATTGAGAGCAGGTGAGGGGGTACTTTTTAGTGTTAAATTTTTTTTTGGGCGGACTTCATAGTGCCTTCGATCAGCGTCTGCCAATTTGGCATGTATGGTCAGGGTCATGTTCTGTCATACAGATGTGCCAATTTCAAGAATATTTATATAATTAGTCATGAGAAACAAAAAATAACAATAAATGCCCTACGATTGGTTAGTGTGCCACCTTAAAAAAAAAAAGAAACTGTTTGAGTTCAGCGATTGCAATCATTTAATCAGTGATGAACGGTAGAACATGAACAGTGAGGCCACAAACCGTCATGAAAAAAGAACAATCCCAATTCAGGACAAAATGTCACTCTCCTCTTGCAAGAAATCAATAAGAAAATAAATAGTCTGCCCGAAAGTACACAACCTCAATATTCAATGGGACATTTTTCCTGACAGGGCGGAACACAATCAAAACCATTTTCGGTTCGAACCCCTTGGAGCTGATAAAGAAAAAATATAGAAAAAAATCACTAAGCTAAACCAGCCACCAAAAAAGACAACTGATTGAGACAATCTGGATCAAAATTGGTCTTGGGGTATTTAGACCTCGTGACTTGTGCAAGAGCAAAAGCAAGCATTATTAGGCTTATTCTCTTCCTCTGATGACCTTCCTATCCGTGCTTTTTTTGTCATCATGTGTCTCAGTACGTTGAATGTTTGGTGGAAGTTTCAATCTGGTCTCAATCAAACGAGGTCCCTTTGAGAATTATACCCACTATTTCATGTTATCCAAGCTTTGTTGTAAGAGTACTTCCAAAGAACTGTTTGACTGAAGTCCAAATTTATCTTTTGATAAAATAATCAGCCGTTCTTGTGTAATTTAACTAGTTCAAAGTATTGATTCACTAAGGATCCTGTTGATCACGGCTTGCGTTAGTTGTTAAATTTGACTACCATGATTCTGCTGCCCCAAACTTCACTATCTTCATCTCAGGATAACCCTTCTGCCTAAGTTTCGTGTGTAAAACAATTGGTTCGTGTGGTTCTTTCTTCTTCCAATTGGGGATTGTTTATCCTGCCCCACGCCCATTCGGTCTTCGTCTTAGAACTGCTATTGGCGCAGAGGATTTGTATGCCTTGTGTTGAGTTCGGTGTCATCCATTTCTCACTATGAGCACTACCACGGCCTACTGTACTGAATAAGTCACTGTAATATGTGGAACAGGTTTTGGTCATCCATATTGGTATGCTGATTGGGGCTACACACAAACCACACACACATCACACATTTATATACACAAAACCACACACATTACTATTACACACACACCATACTGGACATAAGAAATGCACAGGCTTCGTTCCCCTGCCAAATTGGGGCTCCTGTTTGCTACAGAACTAGGAGTAGGAGAATACCAAACACTAGAACAAAAATAACACTGAAAAAAACACAACTAAACCACAAAAGTTTTAAAAAGAACATAGAGGCAATAGCCTTTCCCAAGGACGCACTCGGAAACTGGTAAGGAAACTATGTTGGTGTTAAACAACGATTGAAGGTGGTGTATATAAGTACAAAGTTGCCAATAAAAAATTTGATAATGTACTAAATGAAACTATCGTGCATTGGATACAACTAAAAAAAAATAATTAAAAAAAAAGCGGCCCGTGCCGAGAATCGAACCCAGGAACCATTGGCATGACAGACAGACGCTATACCAATGGAGCTATCGAGGTTTTCAGTTGTTGATAGTTTTTATACGCATGTGCCTGCTGAAACTCTCTAACCCCACTAATTAAAATGTTTATCTTTTTACCCCAGGGTTGTTTTACGTATTTTAATTTTGCAAATCAGTATTGTTTGAAAGCTTGCATAAACATTCTATATGTGTGCTAACAGTTGGAACAATGCTATGCCTTCTAAGTTCTATTCCCTTGAGTATAAAATGCCAACGTTATACAAGTTTAGAGATTAGACTACGGGGGGGGGGGGGACGCAACACACACATGCACACACAACACAACTAACCGAACAACTATCATACTGTAGGACTCACTCGTTTTTGTTAATTAGGCCATTTGTGTCTATTTTGGGTGACACCACTGGGGTCAAAAAACCAGTTATTGGCAGTATGAAACATTTGTGTGCCATACGCGTTTTATAAACAGCGGCATTGAGAAGAGCATTTGTGGCTTTATGGATAGGGTTATTGTAACCTGATGATGCGTGTTGGGGGTGGGGGGTGGATAGGAATGTGGGGTGTGTGGTGTGTTGTTGGCTTGTGAGCATGCGTGCATGTGTGTTTGTATCTGTCTTTCTGCATGCCTTCAGTCAGTTCTATCGCTCTCGTAATATAATAGACTTCGAGAACAACAAAAAGAGCAAGCTCTCATATTCTCCAAAAGTTGTGGTTGTATTGCATGGGTCTATCTGTGGCTCTGTCGGGAGCATTGTGTTGTGATGGCTTCTTCTGTTCTGCCTATTACTGGACTGGGATCCTTTACGGCGTTTATAAGCCAATCTTGGGACGCTTTGACTGGTTGGTTGTCGTGTGTCTTTCTGCAACAAGTAAATACACGACGTGGGGGATGACCCAGCCCTCAATGCTGTCCCTAAACTGACCATTATGACTGGTTCTGGGTGGTTAAAAAGTACTCATGAACAAAAGCCTTGTCTACCCCCTATAAACCACTAATGGTACTGGCCCACTCTATGAAACAAAAGCCTGTCACCCCTGTCTCAACCCACAATGGTTACTGGGCCTACCTCATGCCACCAGCCCCTCAATTTTGCCCATATGACTAAGTTCTAGGGTTAAAAAAGCTATATGAAATAAAAAAGCCTGATCCACCTCCTCTCAACCACAATGGTACTGGTCTCCACCTCATGCACTAGCCCTATTAATTTGATCCATCATTGATCCGGTTTTCTCATTCCACTTGTTATTAAACCAAAAACCCATGATGGATAAATTGCTCATCTTAGTACGATATGTGCGCAAACATGAAACTGGAAAACTCGGTATACGCACGCGCTGTTGTTCTGCTCCTGTATATAAGACGATTAATTTTTGTGTTAATAAAAAACCCTTTTTTTTTTAAGTTTTAGAAAGGCGGAATTTATGGAATTGTAGCGGTAAGGTGGCGAAGAAATGTTAATTGAGCGGAAGAACTCGGATATATTGAACAGGAGGATGTGCTGCTTGGATATTAGACGTATGAATTTGTTGCGTTGTAATAAAAAAAAGCTTCTTTTTCAAGTTTGAATAGCGGTAATTTTATGGACTTGTAGCAAGAAGGGACTGAAGAAATTGTAGTTCGAGCGGTAAGAACTCTGGAAATATGCACACCTCAGCTGTGCTGCTATTGTATATAAGACTATGAATTTGTGTTGTTTCAAAAATAGCTCTTTTTTTTAGATTTTGAAAGCGCTTTGAATTTCATGGTACTTGAGCGGTATAGGGCCAGAAGAAATGTAGTCTGAGCGGAAGAACTTCGGTATACGCATCTAGCAGCTTGTGCTGACTCGGTATATAAGACGGTGAATGTTTGTGTTAAAAAAAAAGCTTTTTTTTTTAGGTTTTGAAAGCGGTAATTTTTATGGACTGAGCAGAAGAGCGTGGAAGGAAATGAGGTCTGGGCAGGGAAGAACTCGGATATTACGCACAGCAGCTGGTCCTGCTATTTGTATTTTAAGACGATGAATTTGGGTGGTTCCCAATAAACTTGTTGGTAAACTCCTGTCCAAGAGCCTAAGGCGCATTTTTAGCACCGCAGTGATTTTAACCCCATGGTCATCTAAAAGGATTACAAAATGGGGGCGTTGTTATTCCAAAGACCCGAGGCTCTTGACTTTGGGGAGGGTAAGGACAGGCCTTACCTTAAATATGTTCACAGTAGGATTATCTCAAATATGCAGACATATTTTTTTTCTCTACTCCAGTAGGTTTAATGGACATTTTATGTCTTGAAATAATGGTGGCTGGCTGAATTAGGTGTTTAAAGTTTTGAAAGTTGGTCATTTCATGGACTTGAGCGGAATGGGCAGAAGAAATGTATGTATGAGCGGAAGAACTCGGTTATACGCTATCAGCAGCTGTGCGGCTCTGTAGTATTAGACGGTGAATGTTGTTGTTAAAAATAAAAAAGCTTTTTTTTCAGTTTTGAAAGCGGAATTTTATGGGACTTGAGCGGCAAGAGCAGAAGGAAATGTAGTCTGAGCGGAAGGAACTTGGTATAAGCACAGCAGCTGTGGGACGTTAATGACCCGCAGATGCCCGCTTTCTGTGTTTCTATTCTACACCACCCATCCCCCACCCCCTTTTCTTCTCTCCTAGCAGCCACTTTAATTGCCGTCCGCTTCAAAACAGGACGCCGTTAAGGCTTTGTCTCTTTTGAAGCCCGACCTACCTCCCCATTCCGAACCCCTAGAGAAATGGATTCCACTCACCGTCGGATTCCCTTTGAAGGACGATTTTCCTTTCCGGAATGTCGGCAGGGATATTGATGTAAACCGGCGCGTGTATTGGGTTTTGGTACTAGTATGGCATGAGCGTCATCTTGTGATTGTGTCAACGCTATAAACCAAACCGCTACAGGCTATCACATTATTTGAAAAAATTGGCAGGGAAAAATTTTCAGTAGGAGGGAAATGTAGCCTACACCCCACTCATCTCATAATACTCCAAAACCGTGAACTGGAGCAACATGCAGACTCATAACCTCTCTCCCAGTCAGTCAGAAAGCCCAACTGTAGTGAGTTATTATTGATGGCCTGGTGATTGAGACTGGTTGTTTGTTTGATCCTATTTTTTGATCTTAGATCCTATGTTCAATGATGAATAAGGGAGTAGATAGATATGGTTATTGAAAGAATGTGGTAAACATTCTGTTTCTAATTTATGTGCACTGATTATTTGTGTGGTGGTGTTTTTGACTGTGGTTACCAGACCCGGATTTTATGCCTACTAACCCTTTTTGTCTATTGTTAGTAGGAACCTGTGGGTTGCAATCTTGCACTTTATGATTACCATTCCTTTCCAGGTGTTGGTATGGAGAGTGATGTTGGTCTTGATCACCTTTTATGTTTTACTGATCTCAGTTTTGTTAAACTGAAATTCTAGTTATTTATTTAATCTAGTGCTATTGACAAGGGCAGCCTTCTAGCCGGTTGGGTCCACTAATTCCCTGCCGACGAAGCCCCTTGTCATTCTAAGCCATAGAGAACTACACCACCTTCTCCCAGTGATTAATCTAGCAGGGCAATCGTGGGTCAGGACGATAATCCCTGACTCACAAGGAAAATAAGACGGGACCGCCGCCAAGACGCTCCCGCAGCCCAGAATTCCGCGAAGGAGACACGCCTAAACCGTGCCATCCCGCGAAGCCGTAACCGGAACGAGGGAGGCTCTCTCACCTGACGAGCAAGCCAGCCAACCCAGCACTCGCCGATCACTACGGTAGGATACTTGACAATTAGCTAAGTTTTTACTAGAACACACGTCGCCAATCACTTGAACTTTCCCCCTGGCACTGAAGACACCCCCTCAACACGACCTGATTCCCCTTCTCCGCTTGGGCTAACCTTCTAGAAAGACAAAAGTTCTTGTAAATCCTTTCGGATTTCAGTTGTTTTTTTTTATCCATATTTGTTTTGGCGCCAGTGAGCTGCTGTTATTATTATTGTTGCATAATCTTTATGCAGATTTGGTGAGTAAATTTTAAAACAAGTGTTCAAATAATCCTGACACCCTTTGGTCATGATGATGAGAGAGGGAGTCTTGTAATTTCATTGAGTAAAACCCTACTTCTCGCTGTCTGCCGGTACAGAGCAAATAAACCACTTGTACTTTTATTCACATTCATACGAGCAAAAACTCCGGTGCACATAAATATAACTTTATTAGAAGGAAAAAGGGGCCGGGTAAAGTTGATCATCTCCCATACCCATAGAGAAGTGGGTCGAAAGAGGCAAATTTTTCTGTACTTAGAAAATTTAAAACACTACAAAGTTTTCCCTAGAGGCTTAGCCTGAACCCATTACATCGTCACAAATGGTGAGCTGCTCTGTAATTAGTACGATGAATTAGAGGTGCGTTGAAAAAAACCCTTTTTTTTTTTAAAGTTTTGAAAGCGGAATGTATGGACTTGAGCGGAAGGGCGGAAGAATGTAGTTCTGAGGGAAAGAACTCGGATCTACGCACAGCAGCTGTGACGGCTATGATATAAGGCGTATGAATTTGCATGTTAAAAATAACCTCTTTTTTTTTAATGTTTTGGAAAGTGGAATTTTATGACTTGAGCGAGAAAAGTTGTGCAAGTTCTGCCCAGGGACTCCTGCAAATACGGCGTGTAGTAGGTACTGACCCAGCTCGTGGGTGATAAGCTCCCGCAGATGAACATTGGCACACGGAGACGCTGATCCCCAGCAGGACGCTGTCCGTGAAGGCGGCGCCGATGGACAGGCAGTCGATGAAGCTGTGCAGAAAGGTTTCACCGAAGATCACCATGTTAGGCCACGGGGGGCCCCAGCGGACCCTCATCGCCCCCGTCGCGATCGTGCGATGACCACTGGTGGTTGACTGTGGTGGCTGTGACTGTGATCCGTTCATTGGTCGTTGGTGCCGTTTTGGCTAGGCATGTTGCTGTCTGTCGTCACGAATAGAGATTGATTTGATGTAAGAGAGGATGACATTAAAGGACCCACCACAAATCCATGAGTGATAATCACGCTTTTCACGTGTATTCCCTCTTCTCACAGCTGGTAAGAAATCTTAATAAGAAATAGATCTAGAGGAGTACTGTAGCCTTATCGTACCCCAGTGAAATGATAATCAGTTGTAACATGTGTGTTTGGTGGTGGAGTTTGAGAATCTGATCTTGTGGTGTGCAGACTGCTTGTCATTTGATCATCGCGAATGTATGTACTGGAAAATCCTTGAACTTCACTATCAAATAAGATATGTGAATCCAGTTCATTCAAGACGAACGCTAGAAAAATCTAATTGACAATATCATTTCCCAAGATAACAAACTGTATTGACATTTTGAATTAGTGAAACTAGCTTTTGTGATTTTCGCTAAGTTAACTTAATAATTGATCTCTTGAAGAGTGTACCATTTTTCAAGTTTTTGTTATCTTTTCTTTTTTATTTGATTGGAGGGGAGAGGTAGGCACAGTAGTGAATAGTAATCAGTATTGTAACTCTGTGTGTGTGGTGGTGGGGCCCTTGTGGGTGAGATGTTTCTTCCATTTGCTGAATGTATGTTATACACCACTGATAAACGGCCACTGGATCAGAGGGGAATAATGAAATCAGTTGATGCATCTGATATTGTGGTTCAGTGTGAATAGACTGCTGTTATTTGATAATAATAAATAATAATAATAATAACCCCATGCATATATAGCGCCGTTCTCCTGGCGCGCAGGACTCACAGCTAGCGTTACAAAAAAAGAAACATACAATACAATAAGCATGAAGAAAAACAAACCTAATTAGACAAAAGTGGAAAAACACAAACCATACCAAAACATCCATGAAAAAAACAATTAGCAATTCCCGCATGACAATAAGCGGAAGATGTAATGTTGGGAAATCTTGGACGAATTACAGGGAGAAATGGGAGAAGGAAACAATAACAATGCGAATCGTGGTGGCGTTCTTAATAAAAGGGGGTGTAAGAAGGATGTTGGGAGTAAGGGTTAGGGCGCGGGAGGCGAGGCGAGTGGGGTGTTAGGTCGACGTTCGGATTTTAGGATTGAGACGACACGGACGAGTATGGAGAAAGAGAAAAACAGCAGAAGAGAAGACAAAGAGATTTTGTGAGAGGAAGACTTGAGAGGGAGGGTGGTGAGGAAGAGACAAGATTTCCATGAGAGAGAGAGAGAGAAAACGAGGAGAGAGAGATGCTGCATGAGCTTCTCCAATGATTCTCAGACCCCGAAGAGAGTCAGGGTCACGGCGAGGGTGTGGAAGGAAGGAGAGAGTTGTATATTATATACAGTTGCGTTAGTGTAAATAATAAAAAGATTTTTGATTTGATTTGAGAGTCTTATGATGTTAAAAAAATAATGTTTACTAAATCTCGAAACAATAATTAGTTAAAAAGCAACTCTTGGTATAGATGTACTTCAATGGGTTACCGCACCCTTCTTGTCATCACTGTATGATTGTCGATCGATTTTAATCCAAGACGATGTAGCTCTTCCTTTATTCGTCAGCATGTTTCATAATCATCAAAACTTGCTATGAGTCTTTGTGGCGGTTTATTTTTTTAAATAACCATTAAATCTGGCCTTCATCTTTCTTTTTCTAAACTTATCAATCATGATCTTGCTTGAGAATACTTTTGCTAATAATTTATTTCACAAGTGATATTTCAAACTTGCTTATGAACGGTTGTTTTAGGTTTTTGTTAAGCAATAGGAATTTATTTCGGTAAATAAATGTCTTCAAAGGGGGGTTCGTTTTAGGTAATTTTCATGTGGATGAGTGGTGAGTGATCTAGCCTTCTAAATCTCATAATTCGGTCAACACCGGGGATTTAGTACTACGTTACTCTTACAGATCCAGGCGAGATAATCTCTTCACAAGCTGTTCTCTGCCTCGTTGTTGTGGGTTATTTGGAGGATCAATACAGCATGTGATTTTGTTAGCCGGCAGTTTGCCTGTCAATTTTCTTTAAAACTATTTGAGGTAAATTTATATTTTTTTACGTAACAGTTCTTGTCAAGTTCTATTTCCTAGCTTGTGATGTCTATAATCTGTGCCCATGTCCCTTTTGCTGTATATCCAAATCCATAAAAAAATGTTTTTTTGCTAAGGTCGCTGACTAGCGTATCTCTTGTCGGTTTCAAAGCTTCGGATCGCCCCAATTTGCCGCCTATTGTGTTGACCGTGGTTTTTGGTTGGAACCGAGTTACTTAATAGTCGATGGAATATCCAACTCTTTCGTTTTTTTTTTCTGTTCTTTTTTTTTTGTTCGTTCTTTGATGTCTACATATTCAGTACGGAGGTTCTGATTTGCCAGCTATGCCCGATCACTATAGATAGGTTTGCTAGCTAGTTTGTCATTGTTGAGATCAGTAGGTTTTTCATTGGTGCATTGCTTGTACTGCTTTCATTGCGGTTCTGGTCCTACTTATTGCTTTTTCTTTGTCTTTACTTGGGGACATTGTGTGGAGTGGTGTTCAATGATGAAGTATACTTTATGCTCGACATTCACTTGTAGGTCGCTCCGCTTATCAAACTCTTAATTTTCACAAATAGTGCTCTACCCTAGTTTTTATCTCCGGGGAAAATCGTCATTCACATAATGTTTATTTTGCCTAACTTTACCGGTTCTCAGTGTACCTCCTCTCCTCCTGACCATATCGCCACGGCATTGGCATTGGCAAACGGCGGACAGTGATGGCGGCACAAGTCGTCATCATTGTCGTCACAGCTGTGGTGGACTGCTGCTGGCTGCTCCCCGGGCCGCCCGGGACCTCTGGTGGGGGCGCAGGCCATGTGGCCGGCAGTGGCGGGGAGACTCAGCAACCCATTCACCTGGGGAAAAAAATTCATTAAATTCTTCTTCTCTTCTTCAAGTTCCAAGTATACTTTAATATCTCCCAAGAGAAATTCAGGTGAGGATGCAACAACCGGACAGAGATACAACATAGCTGAAAGAACATCAATCAAACGTGTGAGACAAAATTATACCAACAATAATTATCACTAAAATTCCATTGACATCAAATTTAGAACGTGCTCATTTTAAAAACACAGAGAGAGAGAGAGAGGAGAGAGAGAAGAGAGAGACGAGGAGAGAGAGAGAGAGAGAGAGGAGGAGGAGAAGGAGAGCAGTGGGGAGAGAGAAAGAGAGAGAGAGAGAGAAAAAAAAAAAAAAACATGTGTGGCTGTGTGTGTGTATTACCAAAATAGACTTCGCTCATTACATTTTGAGGCTGCACTAGGGCTGAGCTATCCAGCAAAAAGTGTTAGTGACTGTTACTGCCCTTTGGACTGCCTTTTGGACTGCCCTTTGGGAATGCTGGCCATGAATGGGTCAACAGTTGGTAACCCTTCACATCCAGATTGGCCTGATGTGAGACTGGGGGTTTTAAAAGTTCCCTTGTCAGTCTGCATACGCCACAAAACTTTCTGCTTCTCTGCGTTCCCTGGCCATATGGCCATAACGAGGGTTAAGGTACATATGTGTCCGGTTTTCAGGTTTCACTGGTATCCTTCCCCCGGCTGCATGCAGCCGACACATTCCGATTTCGGAGGAGCTTTCAAAGGGAGAAAAAATTATGGGAAAGAGTGTTTTTTGGAGAGAAAAAAAGGCAGGAGAATGGGCCAAATAAGTCAGATAGTAGATGATAGAAAGCAAAGGGAAAAGCAGAGTCAAAGAGAGTGCAGATTAGAGGAAGTTACAAGCACAGAAACTTCCACAGAAGGTGGGGACTATTTTTACGAAAAACCCCCGGTTATTCCCAAGGGGATGTACGCACACAACAATTCCCGTGATCTCTTCGTTGCTCCGTGTTCAGGAACTTACAAGATGTCGTTTACAGCCA
>JAGGCT020004108.1:481889-499389 GCA_017654935.2 Phymorhynchus buccinoides
ATTGACGTAGTAGTTATACTTCCATGGCTTGTCCTTAGATTCCAATCTCACGGGTCGTCTGTTTCTTTGATGTTGTTTGCCTTCATGCGCATCCCCCCCCCCCCCCCCCCCCCCAATTCAATCTAGATGCAGACTGGACGGAGTATTGCTGCACTGAGACATGATAAGGTAACTTCAAAGTGGTGTGTGTGTGTGGTCACGTGTGTGTGTGTGTGTGTGTGTGTATGTGTGTGTGTGCGTGTGTGCGTGGTGCGTGCGTGCGTGCATGCGTACGTGCGTGCGTGCGTACGTGCGTGCGTGCGTGCGTGCATGTGTGTGTGTGTGTGTGTGTTGTGTGTGGTGTGTGTGTGTGTGTGTGTGTGTGTGTGTGTGTGTGTGTGTGTGTGTGTGTGTGTTCACAGAGCTGAATCTGACGGGAGAGGACATGTATTTCTGGACCTTTCCACTTGCAAATAATAAGGTTCAATTTAGTAATATATGTAACATTCTCTTTAGCATGTTTGAGACTTAAAAAAATAGATCATTAACTTATAATTAGAATTTTCACCTTTATACGCTGATATTGCTTAAAGTGGGCTTAAATGGATTCTAAAACGCTTTGAAGAAACGTCTCAGCATTGTTTTACAACATAGATAGGCTCAGACGGCAAGGTTTCCTCTCCAAAGTCATTATTGTCCCATGTTTTTTTCAAAAAGCCGTGTGGGACGTTTCTTTTCTGAGACAGTTGCTGCTCTGCAAGGGCAGTGTCATGTTCGAGCACTGTAGAACGACTCATGAGTGCCCTAGACCATTAAGAATGTTGATGACTGCTGAAGTTACGTGTCGTATGGTCAAGCCTAATGTATAATGTTTTGGTAAGAAAAGCCTTCCTCTGTGAAACAAATTCAAAATGTCCTGACATATCCTCAAAAGTTTCCATCTCTCATTATCCTCTACAGTAACAAATTCAGCATGTACATACTCGGACCAACAATCAGCTGAATTTGTACAATCTCTCGGGCCTTGTCAAGGGTCATGTCCCTTGCTTCAGGTGGCCAGACATGTTGTGTTGAAGGCTGACGGCAAGCCGCCCCACATGATGCATGAGCTGTCCTGGTGAAATCCGAAAAATTATATTTTATGCCTACAATCACTCAACTGCCATTACGAATATTTACCTAGAATAGACGGCTTCTGTTACCATCCAGTCGTTAGTAACTCAACAGGATTGATTAGAACAGCAACGCACGTCAGAACCAACTTAGTTTGTAATAGAATAGTTTCCCCAGTTAATAATATAGATTCAATTCTGTACTCCAACGCAATCCAAATCAATTTAAATGATAAACCGTTGAATATCTTAAATATGTATTATTATTATTATGTATTATTGTTACGGTACAATTTGTCGTAACGGTACAATTTGTCGTAATTACAACAAATTGTACCGTTACGACAAATTGTACCGTGAGGTCAAGGTCAAGTTCAAGAAGATATCTGGACCCTGAAAATTGCAGGGTCGTTTTTTTCTCTTTTGTCTGTCCTAAGGATATCTTAAGAAAGAGGTGATAGAATTGCTTCAAATTTTGCTTGGTGGTGTGCCACCTTAATAGAAATATATCCGAACATGAACTATTAAGCTCAAGGTATTGACCTTGATGTATGACCTTGAAATCCAAAATTCTATTTTCAGGCATATCTGGTCAACATAGGAGGTCAAGGTCAGTTATTTCAGTGGAACCTGAAAATCGGATGGTCTGGAATCTGGAGTTTTGCTTTTTCTGACTTTATCTCGGGAACATGGTGGCAGATTTGCTTCAATTTTTGGTGGTGGTGTACAACCTTAACAGGAAAAGATCTGAACATGAATTATCAAGGTCAAAGTCATGTCCTTGAAAACCGAAACGTCTTTTTTTTTAGCCATATCTCGGGCACTGGTCAACATGGGATGTTGAAACTTGGTATATAGGTAGTTTAGGTTATGTCCCATATGTGCCCTTATGGGTCGAGAGGACGTTAAACCCAACTTACTGTGTATTGTGTACCGACCAAGGTCAAGGCTATGGAGATCGGTGGACCCTGAAATAGGAGGGTCGGTGAATTGTCTGCCCCTAGGATATCTTCTAAACGGTTTGACAAAATCGCTGAGATATGATGGGAAGGGGAGGCTGAGGGGCGTAACGGGGTGTAACGGGCATAACGGGCGTAACGGGCAAAGGATATATCTGCCACTCGGCGTTGCTGACGCTCGGCGATGCCCTTGGTTGTTTTTTTAATCTCCTATTCTTATGATTGATAGCACTACACATTTTAATGCATGTTATGTGTGTGTCAGCCCATGCGTGTTGACTAATTCGTGTAACCTCATTAGCTTTTAAGATGCGCTCTTTTGGAACATACGTATATTGTAGGATAACATACGCGATCTTTTGGGATATGACCATCCGCGAACATCTTGGCTATGCGCTCAAATCGTCATTTGCCAAAATGCGCTCTTTTGGGCTACACACAAAACAACATCACAAAAGGTACACACATACAAATGCAAGAAAAACACACATTATATAAACACACGTGGACTATGCTTTAAAATAATTGAATTACCTTTATTTTAATAGTTTCATTTCACTTATAAAGAATATATAACCTCACAAAATATGTCATTCCTGTAATCATACTTTAAAAAGAAGACTGAATCGTGATCTTCTCTTTTCAAATCAAAATAAAGGAAATGAACGCAAGATAACCAAAACCTGTCACCGTATATAATAAACAAAAGCCAACACAATCTGGCACATCATTTGACTTAAAATAAACATGCTTTTATTTCAAAATACTTTCGGAATGTTTTCTCAGGGGTGTGTTTATTGGGGGCTCTGGCCGGGTTTGCATTGTCTCAATGCATTGCTGCCGCTCGGCGATGCCCTTGTTTTATATTTTCAAGCATTGGGGGAGGGCGGGGAGGTCTTAAACCAGGGATTGTACCCTGTGCACAGTTTTTGCCTCAATATGAGTATTTTACAGTATTACAGCTTAGGGACATATTGTGCCGCGGCAGACAAAAAAAGGTAACACCGCGGCACAATTTGTTGTAATTACGACAAATTGTACCGTTACGACAAATTGTACCGTGAGATGCGGTACAATTTGTCGTAAAAATTGTACCGTTACGACACCCACAAACAGAACTAATAATAAGTATTTCCAGATATGCTATAAAAATCATCAGACCTTTACATAGCAGCATACTTAAGGGAGAACGGCTTTACACTGTGCATGGATAAGTGTGATTTTATGTTTTTTTAAACGTAAAAAGTACCATTTTAGGAACAATTAAACAACAACATTAATTATTAGGAGTAATACTCACTCCGACTTTAAGTTGGCAACCACACATAACACATACCATCCAAAAAGCGACACAATGTTATTAAAATAATTTCCAAAGAAAGATGGGACCCGAAATTCCTCACTCACTTGGTTAGGGCCCTGGTTCGTAGCCGCTTAACTTATGGAATGGAAGCTTTTTACTCACTAACAATTTCAAAAATGACAAGCCATAGAAACAAAAGAATTCCAATCAAATATTTTAGATCCTTTCCTGAACTACTAAAAAAATACAAACTAAAAAAACCTATCTAAATATAAAACTATAAATATTATTCACTGCAAACCCTATCTAAATATAAAGCTATAAATATTATTCACTACTCTACAGACTTATTTGAAGAAGCTAATTTGAAGTTGGAAGATGTTTTCCCCGTCCCGCGGCGGCTTTTCTGAAGTGCGAGAAGGAGGAGATACAATACGATACAACTTTAAATGAAATGTATTCTAAAGAAGTCAATCTCATAAGCATAGCCGCTAAAGAAAACGTCGAAAGCCTAAAAGAATTTTTACATATTTTTACGGACGGTTCAAAAATCAATCATAAAAGAGGATGTGCATTTACCATTCCTGCACTCAAAATTACAAAATCTTTCCAACTAAATGACTATTTTAACAGGCTCGGTATCGAGGGCAATACCTTTAATTTCATAAAAACCTTCCTACGAAACAAAAAAAATGTGAGTCCCTTTCGGAAATTCATTTTTTAGATATGGGCGTTCCCCAACGTTATTCAATATTATGCTGCATGAAAAAAAAATCTATATGTACGCAGATGATATAGCTATTATGGAATTAATTGCAATTATTATGGAATGAAGCGCAGAATTATAGGCACTACTAGAACTTCCTAAATAATTTAGCTAACCCTCCACCAAACGTAATTTTCAGACTCCCTACCTTCTATTCAGGCCCTTCGGGAAGAAAATAAAAACAGGCTGGAAATCGTAAATGAAATTAGAATACTATTACATCAAATATCAATAAAAGGTACAGCCCTACAGCTAACATGGATACCGTCCCATAGCAGCATAATAGGCAATGATCAGACCGACAGAGCAGCTAAAAGTGCAGCTATGGGAAAATCCGGTGGGGTAACAAATATAAAACTTTCAATTAAAGAAGCAAAGGGCAAATTAAAAACAGTAGCGTTCCAACAGGATGGTCTTTTTCTAAAACAAATACAGCTGTCACTACAATCCTTAATTTTTAGACTAAGAACTCCTTCATATCCTTGTAATTTTGTAAAAACCACATGGAGTGTGGGAAAACCTTCGATATAGACCATCTATTTGACTCCTGTCACTACGGTTTTTTAGCCATTAATATGTAAATTAAAAACTATAAACATTGCTTTTACAAAGTCAATCATGCTTCTAAATAGTACGGCGGGGTCTGGCTGGCGAAATCTCTTATATTTTGGCCACCATTTTTAAAGCATTCCAAGGGTTTGTAAATTTTAACTAAATTAAGGGACCCTCGCTCTCTCATAATTTACACGTCACACGCCAAGATATAATATGCTTTCGTAAATTATACTCTTAATTCTTTTAGACTTGTAAAGCCGAAACTTATACTATAAAATAATTGCGCTTATTTTGAAACATTGTCGAGAATAAAGATCGAATGTAAATAGTTGTCATGTGTCTTCAGACCTTAATCGATTTTTAAAACTTTATTATGTACTTTATAAAAGTGGTCCTGAAAATTGTAATCTCCTAGCTCAGGGAGCAATAACCAAAAGTTTTAGCCCAACATTTTAAAACAAAAGTGTAAATATTTATAGCCCAGAGTAGTCTTGTGCGAGCCATGGCACCTAAAGAAAAACTTGACCTTTATTCAAGAAAAAAACATAGAATCAAAATCAAAATAAATTATAAAAGAAAAATATCTATATTTTCAGAAAATCTCTTTTTTTGTTTTCCCAATTTTCCCCCAAATCTAAAAGTCACAGTAATGTCCCGTATGACTTTGCCAAGAGGACGAAAAACTTTAACTTTGGACGTTTTTCTCAGATCACTAATAAAAAAAACAAGCACTCATCCAGCAAAAGTGCACCACAAAGTGTTTTATGCACCTGTGTGGATCACTTTTTTGGACAGGTAAATATTATTTAAATTAATTGCAACAATCATCTAACATAATCTCATGTGAGTGACGTAGGCTACTTGCTTTTGCTTTTACCAGTCTGCCGATGAAAACGACACACGCTGAAAATATCAGTGCAGTGCAGTGTCTGTTAAAAGGGTTCCAGCATTGTCTCACTATTTGCACAATATATATTTATTTGCCAGTTGACAAGCGGAATATATTTTCTTCAAGAAGTGAACGAAAAGAAATTACTGCTCTCCTCACTTCCACCCGCTCTCTTAAATCCTAACTGACATAATAAACTAAAACCAGATTTGAAGTAGTTATTTTCCCTTACTTCTGTCTATCCACTATCTGCCTGTCTGTTTGAAACACCGTTGATTTGATTTATGATTGTTAAATCACATTTTGAAAAGAGAGAAAGTAGGATAAACAGCTTGTAACCGATGTTGTCAAACGTTTGCTAAAAGAAGGCTACAATGAGTTGAGAGCATGAGAGAGGGGGGGGGGGGGGGGGGGGGGGGGGGGGGGGGGCTGTGTGTATGGCTGTCTGTCTGTGTCAATTTTCTTGTTTGCATTCGTATCATATTGCCTTATCTATAGAATAGGGTTTATTAGTTTTTGTTTGGTCCGTCCGGTGTCCGTCCGTCCGTCCGGCGTGCCTCCGTCCGTCCGGCTATTCTTATCTACTCACAATCGGGTTACTAAATCCCAACATTTGAGAAGATAATGAGGCGTTAATCTGAAAGCCGGCAGCTATTGGAGAGAGGGAAATGATCAACTAAAGCTAAAGAATGTGAATGTTTAAGGCTGATGGCGTCTTCTTGTAATGCCACCCTGTCAACAGCTAGCGTGGTGAAATGATCAACTAAAGCTAAAGAATGTGAATGTTTAAGGCTTATGGCGTCTTCTTATGGCGTCCACCCTGTAAAACAGCTAGCGTGTATCAACGAACTCGCTGTGGTTTTCTGTCTTATTATAGTAAACTGTATTGCTGCATGCTTTTTTAAAAATAACAAACTGAATACCCGCTTCATGCCTTTTTTTAAATCGGAATTTTTAAAAAAACAAAAAAAACGTTTAGCTGTCAGTCTCTACTCTTAATACATCTCTAAACACAAAAATAAACTTATTTTGCAAAATTATCTTCCTATATTTTATCTTCAGAACTAACTCCTGAAGTGTGAATGGTAAATAACTGGGTTGTGTTTTTAATGGCCACAAAGCAGCCAAACCCAAATTACCATCACCACCTACAGCCTCAGGACTTGGTGGCCTCTTTTGCCTTTTCATTCTCCTTCCCCCATGCCTCTCCCACCCCCTCCACTTCTCCAAACTCTCAGCATACTTTCTAAACTTTTTCTACATTTTATGTCCTCTGATTCTTTGTACATGGTTCAACATTAGAAGAACACAGGGGTCATTTTGCCGCTCACAGCCGTAAGTGAACTGTTGTTGATTTTGATATTTTTTGCATGTAAGTAGTACAAGAATTACTCACCAAAGCATTTTCAGCAATTCTCAAAGATACGTTATTGAAGTAAATAAAATTGTCATATAAAAGATTTTTTCTTAAACAAAAAAGAACAAAAATCTAAATAAATCTAAATATTATAATTGATTTGACTATCTTTAAATTTTTTTATGTCGCACAGTTAAAATAATTCGACAATGACATTGAAGCAATAATATATTGATATGATAAAGTTTCCCTGACTCGACTTGGCTTGATATATATATATATGGTGGCATCACAGTCACTACCATGAACACAGGACGGCGGAGGAAAGCGTTCTTTAGTAGCTTGCTATTCTGCCAGTCATCCTGTGTGCAAAATAACCGTAACTAGTTTAATTTAAGATAGCACACAAATCAGGAGAGAGAGCAAGTGGTGGCAAAGCTTGATTGAATGTGGTTGACTTGGAAGTTTTCAACACACGCACATCTCAACAGCATTTATTCAGGATTAATGGTGAACAGTTCATTTCCTGATAACAATAAAGGCAAATAGCATGCAGGAGCAACAAAGCGGCCCGGCATATTCTTACTGTCTTTATGCAAGTCATTGTTCATATGTTTACTGTCTTTGGTTTGCTGGTTTCGTTACAAACAAGCACAAGATGGAATAGATGGGCGTCTATATTGCTGTTTCCGAAGTCGGGCCGTAGTGGTTGACTGCGTGTTTTATCTGAGTGATGGGTTTTGGGGGGGCTTTTTGCCAATATACAACAGGGAAACTTTCCCACTGTCTTAAGGTGAGAAAATCCCACATGACTTGGGTAAGATCCTAATGCCGTGTTTAACTGACGAGATCTTCATGGATCGAAAACAGCCTAAAAAGGAGCAAAAACTAAGCTAGCACTCTATATTTTTTAGAACATAGATCTTGATTGCAATGTTCGATTATAAAGACATTTGGATAAAAATTGTTTTTTGTAATCAAATTTGCTGATATTTTATTTCAAATCTGCTTCTTCTCTCTCTCTTTCTTTTTTGTGTCTGTTGGTCTTTCTCTGTCTCTGCTTTCCTGCCGTTCTGTCTATCAGTCTGTCTGTTTATCTGTCTTTGACATTCCCTGTTCCTGTCTGTCAGTCTCTGTGCATGTGTGTCTGTTTGTCTCTTTCACTCTCTGCCTGTCTATCTGTCTATCCATATATATGTTTATTTTTATTTTTAAAGCAGCCTGTATGTATCCGAACATTGTCTATTTGACACTTCTATGCATGTACAGGAGTGTACATGTATGTGTGCGTGCATACATTTTGCATGTGGCCTGCAGGCGTGTGCATGTAAGGTGTGTGTGTGTGTGTGTGTGTGTGTGTGTGTGTGTGTGTGTGTGTGTGTGTGTGTGTGTGTGTGTGTGTGTGTGTGTGTGTGTGTGTGTGTGTGTGTGTGTGTGTGTGTGTGTGTGTGTGTGTGTGTGTGTGTGTGTGTGTGTGTGTGTGTGTGTGTGTGTGTGTGTGTGTGTGTGTGCGTGTGTGTGTGTGTGTGTGTGTGTGTGTGTGTGTGTGTGTGTGTGTGTGTGTGTGTGTGTGTGTGTGTGTGTGCGTGTGCGTGTGTGTGTGCGGTGTGTGTGTGTGTGTGTGTGTGTGTGTGTGTGTGTGTGTGTGTGTGTGTGTGTGTGTGTGTGTGTGTGTGAGTGTGTGTGTGCAAACAATGAACACATTGTTTAAAGATCAAAGATTTAGGCTTAGGCCCATATCACTAGAGGTGAGATGCAAAGCACATTCAAATAAAACACATATGGGACATAAATAAGACATAACTAAATAAATAAGGCATCAACAATAATCGTCTTTTTGCCTAATACAAATATAAAATGTAGTTCATTTTCCACAACAGAGCAAAATGGACAGTTTAGATTGATAGCAGAAAGATTCTGAGCATGTCGCAGACGATGTGGCTGTTAACCGCCGTTTTGTCCAAATTCCGTCTGTAGACAAAACGGCGGGTTGAACAAAACGGCGCCCGATTTTGAACCGCCGTTTTGTCCAAATGAAAGTTGGAGTTATAAAAACTCATTCTTGAGAAGTTCTTTTTTTTCTAAATCTTTGTTAAATAAAATGAATAACAAGCTGACCACTGACACTGGTCACTTTGGCCTAATTTTACCGTTTGAATGCTAATTAGTGTATTAGGAGATCATATGAACAATTGTTGATGTGGTCAGTGTCACTGACCAGTGGTCACTTTGGCCTATTTTCACTGTTTGACTACACATAGGAGTTCAAATGAACAAATTTTGATGTCGTTAACCAGTGGTCAGTGTCACTGAAGGGGCAAGCAATTATAGAAAGTCGAAGATGCTTCAGCGTTCTTTGAGGGCACTATTTTTGACATACTTGAGCTGGTCTGGTGCCATAACCATTTGGGTTGAAAGGATATCCACGTTTTAGTGAGGGACTCTTCTAAAAGTTTGACTAGCCAGAAGGAGGATGCACACTGCCAGTGATCCACATTGCAAAAGTGCCCCTCGTACAAGAGCAAAAGAGTTTAAGTCTCCTGGAACACAACATGTAACCAAAGGGCCAGCCACACTGCATACGATTCGATATCAATGCGATCGGATTGTGACATTTGTGAGGTATGATTCTCGTGAAATTCTACTGTATAAATAAATCTGATGAAATCCTACTAGATATGTTCACTATATTTGTAGTCCTCCGTACACGAATCTGATGAAATATTTGGGTTTTTTTTAATCAAACATTTCATTTGATTCATATACTGGGATGTACACGAGTATAGTGAGTGGAAATACCATCATTATTTTTTAGACAGGAGCATTTTCGCATACATCGTCACAATCGTATCGCATTTCGATTGAATCGAATGCGGTGTGGCTGGCCCTTGAGCCAAATATAAGACCTCCAGACAATAATGACTTTAATAAAAACAAATCCTGATCGCTTCTTGGCCTTTTGGCCTATTTTCAGGAACATAAATTTTTGTTTATACCATGGTTGGTTTGTTCAGCCCGTCGTACATGGCGAAAGCCGATACGCGACGTTAAGCTGAACTTCCATGACTTTAATCATCTGTATGTTTTAGAACCGCACATAAAGTGACACATTAATATACCTTAAGGATTGTGGACACCTTATCATAGGAGATTACAAACACAAATACAGTATTGATGTTACTTTACACATGTCAATCACTATTATAAAGTATGAAGAACATTTTCTTGTATTCGAAATGCCTGCAAAGCATTAGTGCCATATACGAATTTACACTATCGAATGTGCCATCGACCAAAAATCAAGCAATCTTCTTGCGCAATTGATCGATCAATTTATTGATAGCCTCAAGATCGATCAATATTTGCGCAGACGATCGATGATCAGTTGCGAGTACCACTATGCTTGTTTAAAAACACACATAAGCAACCAGACAATCCCTGTGTGGATTAACGTCGCTAATGTTTTCATAGAAAATGACGTTGATTTTCATCTATGATCAAATTAATTTGGCGCATGTGTGTGTTCGTTCTTTAGTTTTACGTCTGTTTGTGATAACAGACAATAATAGACAACAACAACATTAATAGACAACAAAACAAAAACAAAAAAAAAAAAAAATGTGTGTGTGTGAAATTTTAAGCCTACAGCAGATAGCTATTGAAGTATTTATGTGATTTCCCTACACATCTATTCATACAAATCTAACTGAGTGCATGTAAAAATTACATTATTAGCAGATATATAAGATGGGAGGGAGGGGGGTGGGACATGCAGTAACATTTCAAACTGACATGAAGAGTTAAACAAGATTGTTTGATTATTTGAATTGGTGTACAGAATTGCTTCAAATTTTGTGTGATAGTGCATCATGCTGCAGATATGGTCCCATAGAAAATTTGAATCTCCAGTTCAAATCTCCGCCAAGGCAGACTCACTTTTCTGTAAAATATGTGTGCCCTGTAATTCATGCCCCTTTTAGACAGAATCATTTCAAATTTTGTGTTGGGGGTTGTCATGGTATCTATATGGTCCCATAGAAATTGGGAACTCCCAGTGCAAACCTCCACCAAGGAAGACTCACAAAACCGAAATATCCTTCTCTGTGCTATATATTTAATGTCCGAGCTGTATCATGATCCAGTTCGAATTTTGTGTGGTGGTGTGCAGGAATGGCTCCATTGAAACAATATAAACGTGCTGAAGTTTGACTTTGAAAACCGAACTTTTTCGTTCGCACCATTCGACTTACACTTTTAAAAATTGGGATGTGCGAGCATTTGCTAATGGTGATTTAGAATATTGGGAACCAATCACGGTCAAGGACACCTTGGCGGTATCAAGTTGGTGTTTTGGCTACATCATTCACATTTTTTCAGTTACTGGCTTCAAAGTTGGCAGGTAGGCAGACTACCTTAACGTCATGTGTGGTGCAAAGTATTGATTATCCTAATGACCTTGACCTTGACTTTTGAACTTCTCTTTTTTTACCTGTGGCTGTAGATCGGACACCACAAAACCATATATATTCCTGATCAGCATGACCCAAGGAATGCAGTTGGAGACATTTAAAAGCCACTTGACCGTGACCTTTATATTTGACCTTAAAGTCGTTATAATTATGAATTATGACTGTAACCCCCAAACAAATAGCCATAGCTTGAAAACAGTTGGCCGGCTGTAGACCACTTTAAACCATATATATTCACGATCATCATCACTGGGAGACATTTTGAAGTGCTATTATGAAGACCCGGGCCATTTGTATAAAATAAACAATTGTAGCATGTAAACGATTAGCCATGTATGTGTCACAGTAGAAACTGGAATCCAGTAGGATTCGGAATCCTACTAGTACAAATTAGAATAATCGGAATTCTATAATTTCTACTGGATTGTCTTCTGGATTGTGTGTGTGTGTGTGTGTGTGTGTGTGTGTGTGTGTGTGTGTGTGTGTGTGTGTGTG
The DNA here is from genome assembly GCA_017654935.2 of Phymorhynchus buccinoides. Lineage (NCBI taxonomy): Eukaryota > Metazoa > Mollusca > Gastropoda > Neogastropoda > Raphitomidae > Phymorhynchus > Phymorhynchus buccinoides. The sequence goes on from JAGGCT020004108.1 coordinate 493,774, forward strand.
TGTGTGTGTGTGTGTGTGTGTGTGTGTGTGTGTGTGTGTGTGTGTGTGTGTGTGTGTGTGTGTGTGTGTGTGTGTGTGTGTGTGTGTGTGTGTGTGTGGTGTGTGTGTGTGTGTGTGTGTGTGTGTGTGTGTGTGTGTGTGTGTGTGTGTGTGTGTGTGTGTGTGTGTGTGTGTGTGTGTGTGTGTGTGTGTGTGTGTGTGTGTGTGTGTGTGTGTGTGTGTGTGTGTGTGTGTGTGTGTGTGTGTGTGTGTGTGTGTGTGTGTGTGTGTGTGTGTGTGTGTGTGTGTGTGTGTGTGTGTGTGTGTGTGTGTGGTGTGTGTGTGTGTGTGTGTGTGTGTGTGTGTGTGTGTGTGTGTGTGTGTGTGTGTGTGTGTGTGTGTGTGTGTGTGTGTGTGTGTGTGTGTGTGTGTGTGTGTGTGTGTGTGTGTCTGTAGGCCTATGTGTGCAGGCACAAATAGCAATAATAATTGCTTAAATTTAGAGGAGACCAAGCAAAATGTAAAAGAAACGTAACCTGACTTTTTCTCTGCAGCAAATTTCTCCATATTTACTCCCTTTGAGTCAAATTGCAACAAGAATACTTAGATTACTATTACGATGACGATTTTGACTAATGTTAATCCTCTAGCGTCGTATGTAACACCTGTGATATAAACATTTCATCTTCGCCTGACAAACACTGCTTTTAAACTGTACCAATCAAAACAGTGAGGTATTGTGTTTATTTTAACAACAATGCCACCACACTCCTTTGACACATGCATTGCAGACAGCTTTATGTTATCACTAGGTCAACCACAATCGCTACGTCGTTGGTCTGAGTCAGTTTTCACCCCTCATTATTTCAGCACATGAGTACTTCCAGACCAAGTGGTTTATTGTTTCTTGTCATCTACACACTAGTGGAGGGGGCCGTGGATCAAAGGTGCTTCTCACCAGGCAGTTTGATACCAGGAGGGGGGGTGTCAAAACAGTGTTTCACCAGTGATACAGTAGGTCTTTGGAGAAGTTCCAAGGGAAGTAATTCAGTGTTGTCTGTATCACCTGTGATGCAATAGGCTTTTGAGGAAACTTAGAAACAAACTAAATTATTCTGTTTTGTGGATATAAAATTAATTTTCTGTATGAAAAAGGTTCAGATAGTATTATGTGACACATGCTATGTATGTGGAACTTCTGTGTTATTATTACACTTCCAAAACATGTACATATTTTCCTCTTAGAGTACACAAACCTAAGATTAACTTGTTGGTTTTAGTGTGTGTGTGTGTGTGTGTGTGTGTGTGTGTGTGTGTGTGTGTGTGTGTGTGTGTGTGTGTGTGTGTGTGTGTGTGTGTGTGTGTGTGTGTGTATGCATGCGTGCGTGTGTGCGCACACACATGCTTGCTCAAGTGAGTGTGCATGCGTGCCATGTATGTGAGATCATGTGTTTGTCTATGCACATGTTATCAATGGTGGTGGAGTATGGTGATGTAAGCCCATTATTGGCACTGTTAACCGCCGTTTTGTCAATATTCCGCCGTTTTGTCCAAATTTTCTATTATGATTTAGACAAAACGGCGGTTCAACAATCTATAGACAAAACGGCGGGTTGGACAAAACGGCGCCCGATTTGGAACCACCGTTTTGTCTAAATGAAAGTTGGAGTTATAAAAACTCATTCTTGACAAGTTCTCATTTAAATAAATCTTTGTTAAATAAAATGAATAACAAGCTGACCACTGACACTGGTCACTTTGGCCTAATTTTACCGTTTGAATGCTAATTAGTGTATTAGGAGATCATATGAACAATTGTTGATGTGGTTGACCAGTGGTCAGTGTCACTGACCAGTGGTCACTTTGGCCTATTTTCACTGTTTGACTGCAAATTAGTGTGTTAGGAGTTCAAATTAAAAAAAATTATGTGTCACTGATGAGTGGTCATTTTGGCCTATTTTCACTGTTTGACTGCAAATTAGTGTATTAGGAGTTCAAATGAACAAGGTTTGATGTGGTTGACCAGTGGTCAATGTCACTGACCAGTGGTCACTTTGGCCTATTTTCACTGTTTGACTGCTAATTAGTGTATTAGGAGTTCAAATGAACAAGGTTTGATGTGGTTGACCAGTGGTCAGTGTCACTGACCAGTGGTCACTTTGGCCTATTTTCACTGTTTGACTGCAAATTAGTGTATTAGGAGTTCAAATGATTTTTTTTATGTGGTTGACCAGTGGTCAGTGTCACTGACCAGTGGTCACTTTGGCCTCTTTTTTTTATGTGGTTGACCATTGGTCAGTGTGACCAATCAATTAATCAATATGAATCTAAAAAAGAACATGAGATCAGATCAAAATTGGAGCCTAAGCAGTCAACCAGCACCAGCTAGTTTCTCTTTCGGGAGTCATCCGGTGACTGATAGCGGGGACATCTTCCCAAGTGGACTCCAAACAGCAGTGTAGGACAATAAGTGCACTTGGATGTTGCCCTTTGCAGAAATGCAATGGGCAGCTCTGCTTCCAGAAAGAAAGAAATAGCTTTCTTCAATTTTAAGCATTCTCCTAAATGGACACCTCCGCCAACAAAGTATAACAGACTGTATATCATTTTTGTAAGGGAAAAATAACAAAGGGTGCGATGCATAATTGTGTTCCAACACCCCTAACAATAAAATAAAGTCATTTGTATAGAACTGGACAGCAACAGCAACTGTGCACCGATTGACCATGTAATTACTTTATGTATCACCTGTGATACACCAGGACTCCGTGTCTCTAAGACCTGATGTATCACTTGTGATACAAACACTAATTTGGACATTTTGTTAAGATTTTAATAAAATTTCACTGGAAATGGATTTCTTGCAATGGTCTGATTTACTTTGTCCAAATACATAATTTTCATATAAGTTTTTATATGTTCAGGTTCTAGAGGGTTAATAGAACTATGCTGAGCTTCCTACTGAGTTGACCACTGTTCACACGCTTTAAAAATATTCAACTATTTTGCTCATGTATTTCAATGATAAGTGCTCTCCTTCACCTTCCTTTTGTCTTTTTTCTTGTACAGCTGATTCATGTAGATTCCAAATTGTCCTGAATTCCATTTTCTACTGGCTGTACTAGTCGGATTCCGAATCCTACTGGATTCCCATGTCTACTGTGACATATAGTTGCAATCAGCATCATTGGAGGAATGCAATGGGAGGCGTTTGAAGTGCTGTGCTGGCGACTGCTATTCTGAAAACTCGGGCTGATTGCATAAAACAAACAATTGTACTTTGAAAACCGTTGGTTAGAGATCCCTATAACCATGTACATTCGTGATCAACATCACCAGGGAATGCAGTGGGAGACATTTCAAAGTGCTATTCTGGCAACTGCTATCCAGGGGAAGAGCTGCCGGGAAGCGTAGCGAGCGCGGGGTCAACTATAAAAACAGAAGCAAAATGCTTGGCAACATTTGTTGAATGCAACAAATACTTGTAGCGATGAGGTTTAACCGAGGCGTGGTTACCTGTATTAATAAAAAAAATCGGGACTTTACTGGTTTGGTACTGCCTCCGGGCATTGCCTCCAGTATTGTTCCCACCATATTTGTATTTACAAATGTCCCATATGTGTCTGATTCAGACCAAGAGGACGTAAAACACCATTTTCGTCGTTGGCAGCAACAAGAGCTGTCTGGTTAATTTCTATCATTCTTTTTAGCTTAATAGGCCTATATTCAAAACCAATTAAAAGTTGTTATAATAATATGTTCGCAGGTTTGGACTCGATCGTAATTATCGATCACTTTACACTTGTTAGCGCACAACTTCATACAAATGTATATGTCTGCCGACCAGTGACACAGCGTATCCTTGAGACGCAACATGCATTATTTGAAAAGACTGGCAGCGATAACTCAACGTGAAGAAACCCATGCCTATTTGTACTGTTAATGTATTTTTGGTATAGTATTTTTGTTTTAATTTGGTGATTATGGACAGTTTATTCAAACACAGTGGCTAGAGGTACAGCATTCTTGCAACACTCAGGGATGTTCAGGGATTCGACTCTTCCTAGTCGAATTTTTCGTCAACAAATGCATTTTCTTATTTCATATAATTAACGCATCTTGGTAAGGAATAGGGTTAGGGATAGGGTGAGAAACATGTCAGAGTGAATGTTAGTAGTTTTTAAGACATTTGCGCACAATTCATGCGTCCCGTGATTGAGCGCCGTACCCGTAGCATGGAGAATGTGAGATACGGGCCCGTACCCCGAGCCTCTGCCTTACTCAAAAGATCACAAACGAATCTTATGACATTTTGAAAGAAAATATTGTAATGTCCATCGAAAGTATTATCTACTGTTTTAAACTCTTTTTTTCAGATTCATACGCTTTGTTTTATTAAGCACGCAAGAAACATTAAAGTTTGTGTTGCACACTCTCATGTAGCTGCAATGTACAGTCAAATAAAAGTTCGCAAAAAACAACTAAACTGACAGGTAAGCTTACGTTATCTTCAACAAATTACATTGAAAATATAGTCAGATTGTGAGGTTTACGCTTTTCGAATCTGGCCAGAATCTGTTTATATTATGTGTTATTGTCCTTTGACTGGCGGTGCTTTGGTTTTCTCCCAAAGAGTGTCCAAAATATTTCCCGATACCGAGTTCCCATGGTATAATACACAAAGATGTTGAAGGCAGGTTTAATATAAGAGATTTGTTCAAAGTAATGGGTCAACACATTGAATAAATTGTACTCTTTTTGTCCGTAATCAAGTTCAGGGATAAAGACCCGAATGGAGCTGAACAGAGCGTAGGGCGAAACGCAGATGACAAAGAGGATGGAGCTAGCTACCAGCATGATGGTCAGAGCTTCATCATGGGACGAGAAAGATGAGGACTCCGATCTCCACTGTCGGATTTTGCGGAGTTTCAGAACCGTTAACGTTGTTGATATTGCCACCACTACCATTGTACCCCCAAGAACTCCAATACCCAGCACAAAGCCTTCCACAGCATTGACCAAATCCTTGTTCTCTTTGTAAAAATCAGATTCCATTCCTGTGTCAACACGAAGTCCTAATAGTGGGTCAAAGAGACAGCCCATACGAAATCTAATAAACATAGGGAATGAAAGCGCAAACGCGATCATATAAATCAAAGCAATGATCAGAGCCATAGTCCTTGTACGAATCAGGCTTCGTGATTTCAACGGATTGAAGACACAGACACACCTCTCTACCGCAATGATCGCCGAGATGATTGGAGACGTGTAATAGATGCCAATTGCAATAAATGCTTTTTTGTTGGTTAGATACCTAACAACGGTATGCGCATCTTTCGAAGAAACAAATCGCTTGTAGAGTTCTTCAGCTTGATACGCCATGGAAACGACCAGAACTACCCCGTCGCTGAGGGCCAGGAAGAACAGAAGTAACGTCACACGATCCTTCAGACCCTGTCTGTAAAACACCGCCATGTTGATGAGATTGGATGGTCCACCAATCAGAAACAGGAACAGTTGAACGCAGTGTTTAATTTGCATATGAGTACGTCTCTCATGTGCGCTCAGAATGCCGCGTGAATCTTCACCAGGAATAAAGCCCAGGTAACTGAAGAGAACCATGGTGCAGCCTTCAGG
>JAGGCT020004108.1:501889-516889 GCA_017654935.2 Phymorhynchus buccinoides
CGTGCGTGCATGTGTGTGTGTGTGTGTGTGTGTGTGTGTGTGTGTGTGTGTGTGTGTGTGTGTGTGTGTGTGTGTGTGTGTGTGTGTGTTCACAGAGCTGAATCTGACGGGAGAGGACATGTATTTCTGGACCTTTCCACTTGCAAATAATAAGGTTCAATTTAGTAATATATGTAACATTCTCTTTAGCATGTTTGAGACTTAAAAAAATAGATCATTAACTTATAATTAGAATTTTCACCTTTATACGCTGATATTGCTTAAAGTGGGCTTAAATGGATTCTAAAACGCTTTGAAGAAACGTCTCAGCATTGTTTTACAACATAGATAGGCTCAGACGGCAAGGTTTCCTCTCCAAAGTCATTATTGTCCCATGTTTTTTTCAAAAAGCCGTGTGGGACGTTTCTTTTCTGAGACAGTTGCTGCTCTGCAAGGGCAGTGTCATGTTCGAGCACTGTAGAACGACTCATGAGTGCCCTAGACCATTAAGAATGTTGATGACTGCTGAAGTTACGTGTCGTATGGTCAAGCCTAATGTATAATGTTTTGGTAAGAAAAGCCTTCCTCTGTGAAACAAATTCAAAATGTCCTGACATATCCTCAAAAGTTTCCATCTCTCATTATCCTCTACAGTAACAAATTCAGCATGTACATACTCGGACCAACAATCAGCTGAATTTGTACAATCTCTCGGGCCTTGTCAAGGGTCATGTCCCTTGCTTCAGGTGGCCAGACATGTTGTGTTGAAGGCTGACGGCAAGCCGCCCCACATGATGCATGAGCTGTCCTGGTGAAATCCGAAAAATTATATTTTATGCCTACAATCACTCAACTGCCATTACGAATATTTACCTAGAATAGACGGCTTCTGTTACCATCCAGTCGTTAGTAACTCAACAGGATTGATTAGAACAGCAACGCACGTCAGAACCAACTTAGTTTGTAATAGAATAGTTTCCCCAGTTAATAATATAGATTCAATTCTGTACTCCAACGCAATCCAAATCAATTTAAATGATAAACCGTTGAATATCTTAAATATGTATTATTATTATTATGTATTATTGTTACGGTACAATTTGTCGTAACGGTACAATTTGTCGTAATTACAACAAATTGTACCGTTACGACAAATTGTACCGTGAGGTCAAGGTCAAGTTCAAGAAGATATCTGGACCCTGAAAATTGCAGGGTCGTTTTTTTCTCTTTTGTCTGTCCTAAGGATATCTTAAGAAAGAGGTGATAGAATTGCTTCAAATTTTGCTTGGTGGTGTGCCACCTTAATAGAAATATATCCGAACATGAACTATTAAGCTCAAGGTATTGACCTTGATGTATGACCTTGAAATCCAAAATTCTATTTTCAGGCATATCTGGTCAACATAGGAGGTCAAGGTCAGTTATTTCAGTGGAACCTGAAAATCGGATGGTCTGGAATCTGGAGTTTTGCTTTTTCTGACTTTATCTCGGGAACATGGTGGCAGATTTGCTTCAATTTTTGGTGGTGGTGTACAACCTTAACAGGAAAAGATCTGAACATGAATTATCAAGGTCAAAGTCATGTCCTTGAAAACCGAAACGTCTTTTTTTTTAGCCATATCTCGGGCACTGGTCAACATGGGATGTTGAAACTTGGTATATAGGTAGTTTAGGTTATGTCCCATATGTGCCCTTATGGGTCGAGAGGACGTTAAACCCAACTTACTGTGTATTGTGTACCGACCAAGGTCAAGGCTATGGAGATCGGTGGACCCTGAAATAGGAGGGTCGGTGAATTGTCTGCCCCTAGGATATCTTCTAAACGGTTTGACAAAATCGCTGAGATATGATGGGAAGGGGAGGCTGAGGGGCGTAACGGGGTGTAACGGGCATAACGGGCGTAACGGGCAAAGGATATATCTGCCACTCGGCGTTGCTGACGCTCGGCGATGCCCTTGGTTGTTGTTTTTTTAATCTCCTATTCTTATGATTGATAGCACTACACATTTTAATGCATGTTATGTGTGTGTCAGCCCATGCGTGTTGACTAATTCGTGTAACCTCATTAGCTTTTAAGATGCGCTCTTTTGGAACATACGTATATTGTAGGATAACATACGCGATCTTTTGGGATATGACCATCCGCGAACATCTTGGCTATGCGCTCAAATCGTCATTTGCCAAAATGCGCTCTTTTGGGCTACACACAAAACAACATCACAAAAGGTACACACATACAAATGCAAGAAAAACACACATTATATAAACACACGTGGACTATGCTTTAAAATAATTGAATTACCTTTATTTTAATAGTTTCATTTCACTTATAAAGAATATATAACCTCACAAAATATGTCATTCCTGTAATCATACTTTAAAAAGAAGACTGAATCGTGATCTTCTCTTTTCAAATCAAAATAAAGGAAATGAACGCAAGATAACCAAAACCTGTCACCGTATATAATAAACAAAAGCCAACACAATCTGGCACATCATTTGACTTAAAATAAACATGCTTTTATTTCAAAATACTTTCGGAATGTTTTCTCAGGGGTGTGTTTATTGGGGGCTCTGGCCGGGTTTGCATTGTCTCAATGCATTGCTGCCGCTCGGCGATGCCCTTGTTTTATATTTTCAAGCATTGGGGGAGGGCGGGGAGGTCTTAAACCAGGGATTGTACCCTGTGCACAGTTTTTGCCTCAATATGAGTATTTTACAGTATTACAGCTTAGGGACATATTGTGCCGCGGCAGACAAAAAAAGGTAACACCGCGGCACAATTTGTTGTAATTACGACAAATTGTACCGTTACGACAAATTGTACCGTGAGATGCGGTACAATTTGTCGTAAAAATTGTACCGTTACGACACCCACAAACAGAACTAATAATAAGTATTTCCAGATATGCTATAAAAATCATCAGACCTTTACATAGCAGCATACTTAAGGGAGAACGGCTTTACACTGTGCATGGATAAGTGTGATTTTATGTTTTTTTAAACGTAAAAAGTACCATTTTAGGAACAATTAAACAACAACATTAATTATTAGGAGTAATACTCACTCCGACTTTAAGTTGGCAACCACACATAACACATACCATCCAAAAAGCGACACAATGTTATTAAAATAATTTCCAAAGAAAGATGGGACCCGAAATTCCTCACTCACTTGGTTAGGGCCCTGGTTCGTAGCCGCTTAACTTATGGAATGGAAGCTTTTTACTCACTAACAATTTCAAAAATGACAAGCCATAGAAACAAAAGAATTCCAATCAAATATTTTAGATCCTTTCCTGAACTACTAAAAAAATACAAACTAAAAAAACCTATCTAAATATAAAACTATAAATATTATTCACTGCAAACCCTATCTAAATATAAAGCTATAAATATTATTCACTACTCTACAGACTTATTTGAAGAAGCTAATTTGAAGTTGGAAGATGTTTTCCCCGTCCCGCGGCGGCTTTTCTGAAGTGCGAGAAGGAGGAGATACAATACGATACAACTTTAAATGAAATGTATTCTAAAGAAGTCAATCTCATAAGCATAGCCGCTAAAGAAAACGTCGAAAGCCTAAAAGAATTTTTACATATTTTTACGGACGGTTCAAAAATCAATCATAAAAGAGGATGTGCATTTACCATTCCTGCACTCAAAATTACAAAATCTTTCCAACTAAATGACTATTTTAACAGGCTCGGTATCGAGGGCAATACCTTTAATTTCATAAAAACCTTCCTACGAAACAAAAAAAATGTGAGTCCCTTTCGGAAATTCATTTTTTAGATATGGGCGTTCCCCAACGTTATTCAATATTATGCTGCATGAAAAAAAAATCTATATGTACGCAGATGATATAGCTATTATGGAATTAATTGCAATTATTATGGAATGAAGCGCAGAATTATAGGCACTACTAGAACTTCCTAAATAATTTAGCTAACCCTCCACCAAACGTAATTTTCAGACTCCCTACCTTCTATTCAGGCCCTTCGGGAAGAAAATAAAAACAGGCTGGAAATCGTAAATGAAATTAGAATACTATTACATCAAATATCAATAAAAGGTACAGCCCTACAGCTAACATGGATACCGTCCCATAGCAGCATAATAGGCAATGATCAGACCGACAGAGCAGCTAAAAGTGCAGCTATGGGAAAATCCGGTGGGGTAACAAATATAAAACTTTCAATTAAAGAAGCAAAGGGCAAATTAAAAACAGTAGCGTTCCAACAGGATGGTCTTTTTCTAAAACAAATACAGCTGTCACTACAATCCTTAATTTTTAGACTAAGAACTCCTTCATATCCTTGTAATTTTGTAAAAACCACATGGAGTGTGGGAAAACCTTCGATATAGACCATCTATTTGACTCCTGTCACTACGGTTTTTTAGCCATTAATATGTAAATTAAAAACTATAAACATTGCTTTTACAAAGTCAATCATGCTTCTAAATAGTACGGCGGGGTCTGGCTGGCGAAATCTCTTATATTTTGGCCACCATTTTTAAAGCATTCCAAGGGTTTGTAAATTTTAACTAAATTAAGGGACCCTCGCTCTCTCATAATTTACACGTCACACGCCAAGATATAATATGCTTTCGTAAATTATACTCTTAATTCTTTTAGACTTGTAAAGCCGAAACTTATACTATAAAATAATTGCGCTTATTTTGAAACATTGTCGAGAATAAAGATCGAATGTAAATAGTTGTCATGTGTCTTCAGACCTTAATCGATTTTTAAAACTTTATTATGTACTTTATTAAAGTGGTCCTGAAAATTGTAATCTCCTAGCTCAGGGAGCAATAACCAAAAGTTTTAGCCCAACATTTTAAAACAAAAGTGTAAATATTTATAGCCCAGAGTAGTCTTGTGCGAGCCATGGCACCTAAAGAAAAACTTGACCTTTATTCAAGAAAAAAACAGAATCAAAATCAAAATAAATTATAAAAGAAAAATATCTATATTTTCAGAAAATCTCTTTTTTTGTTTTCCCAATTTTCCCCCAAATCTAAAAGTCACAGTAATGTCCCGTATGACTTTGCCAAGAGGACGAAAAACTTTAACTTTGGACGTTTTTCTCAGATCACTAATAAAAAAAACAAGCACTCATCCAGCAAAAGTGCACCACAAAGTGTTTTATGCACCTGTGTGGATCACTTTTTTGGACAGGTAAATATTATTTAAATTAATTGCAACAATCATCTAACATAATCTCATGTGAGTGACGTAGGCTACTTGCTTTTGCTTTTACCAGTCTGCCGATGAAAACGACACACGCTGAAAATATCAGTGCAGTGCAGTGTCTGTTAAAAGGGTTCCAGCATTGTCTCACTATTTGCACAATATATATTTATTTGCCAGTTGACAAGCGGAATATATTTTCTTCAAGAAGTGAACGAAAAGAAATTACTGCTCTCCTCACTTCCACCCGCTCTCTTAAATCCTAACTGACATAATAAACTAAAACCAGATTTGAAGTAGTTATTTTCCCTTACTTCTGTCTATCCACTATCTGCCTGTCTGTTTGAAACACCGTTGATTTGATTTATGATTGTTAAATCACATTTTGAAAAGAGAGAAAGTAGGATAAACAGCTTGTAACCGATGTTGTCAAACGTTTGCTAAAAGAAGGCTACAATGAGTTGAGAGCATGAGAGAGGGGGGGGGGGGGGGGGGGGGGGGGGGGGTGTATGGCTGTCTGTCTGTGTCAATTTTCTTGTTTGCATTCGTATCATATTGCCTTATCTATAGAATAGGGTTTATTAGTTTTTGTTTGGTCCGTCCGGTGTCCGTCCGTCCGTCCGGCGTGCCTCCGTCCGTCCGGCTATTCTTATCTACTCACAATCGGGTTACTAAATCCCAACATTTGAGAAGATAATGAGGCGTTAATCTGAAAGCCGGCAGCTATTGGAGAGAGGGAAATGATCAACTAAAGCTAAAGAATGTGAATGTTTAAGGCTGATGGCGTCTTCTTGTAATGCCACCCTGTCAACAGCTAGCGTGGTGAAATGATCAACTAAAGCTAAAGAATGTGAATGTTTAAGGCTTATGGCGTCTTCTTATGGCGTCCACCCTGTAAAACAGCTAGCGTGTATCAACGAACTCGCTGTGGTTTTCTGTCTTATTATAGTAAACTGTATTGCTGCATGCTTTTTTAAAAATAACAAACTGAATACCCGCTTCATGCCTTTTTTTAAATCGGAATTTTTAAAAAAACAAAAAAAACGTTTAGCTGTCAGTCTCTACTCTTAATACATCTCTAAACACAAAAATAAACTTATTTTGCAAAATTATCTTCCTATATTTTATCTTCAGAACTAACTCCTGAAGTGTGAATGGTAAATAACTGGGTTGTGTTTTTAATGGCCACAAAGCAGCCAAACCCAAATTACCATCACCACCTACAGCCTCAGGACTTGGTAGCCTCTTATGCCTTTTCATTCTCCTTCCCCCATGCCTCTCCCACCCCCTCCACTTCTCCAAACTCTCAGCATACTTTCTAAACTTTTTCTACATTTTATGTCCTCTGATTCTTTGTACATGGTTCAACATTAGAAGAACACAGGGGTCATTTTGCCGCTCACAGCCGTAAGTGAACTGTTGTTGATTTTGATATTTTTTGCATGTAAGTAGTACAAGAATTACTCACCAAAGCATTTTCAGCAATTCTCAAAGATACGTTATTGAAGTAAATAAAATTGTCATATAAAAGATTTTTTCTTAAACAAAAAAGAACAAAAATCTAAATAAATCTAAATATTATAATTGATTTGACTATCTTTAAATTTTTTTATGTCGCACAGTTAAAATAATTCGACAATGACATTGAAGCAATAATATATTGATATGATAAAGTTTCCCTGACTCGACTTGGCTTGATATATATATATGGTGGCATCACAGTCACTACCATGAACACAGGACGGCGGAGGAAAGCGTTCTTTAGTAGCTTGCTATTCTGCCAGTCATCCTGTGTGCAAAATAACCGTAACTAGTTTAATTTAAGATAGCACACAAATCAGGAGAGAGAGCAAGTGGTGGCAAAGCTTGATTGAATGTGGTTGACTTGGAAGTTTTCAACACACGCACATCTCAACAGCATTTATTCAGGATTAATGGTGAACAGTTCATTTCCTGATAACAATAAAGGCAAATAGCATGCAGGAGCAACAAAGCGGCCCGGCATATTCTTACTGTCTTTATGCAAGTCATTGTTCATATGTTTACTGTCTTTGGTTTGCTGGTTTCGTTACAAACAAGCACAAGATGGAATAGATGGGCGTCTATATTGCTGTTTCCGAAGTCGGGCCGTAGTGGTTGACTGCGTGTTTTATCTGAGTGATGGGTTTTGGGGGGGCTTTTTGCCAATATACAACAGGGAAACTTTCCCACTGTCTTAAGGTGAGAAAATCCCACATGACTTGGGTAAGATCCTAATGCCGTGTTTAACTGACGAGATCTTCATGGATCGAAAACAGCCTAAAAAGGAGCAAAAACTAAGCTAGCACTCTATATTTTTTAGAACATAGATCTTGATTGCAATGTTCGATTATAAAGACATTTGGATAAAAATTGTTTTTTGTAATCAAATTTGCTGATATTTTATTTCAAATCTGCTTCTTCTCTCTCTCTTTCTTTTTTGTGTCTGTTGGTCTTTCTCTGTCTCTGCTTTCCTGCCGTTCTGTCTATCAGTCTGTCTGTTTATCTGTCTTTGACATTCCCTGTTCCTGTCTGTCAGTCTCTGTGCATGTGTGTCTGTTTGTCTCTTTCACTCTCTGCCTGTCTATCTGTCTATCCATATATATGTTTATTTTTATTTTTAAAGCAGCCTGTATGTATCCGAACATTGTCTATTTGACACTTCTATGCATGTACAGGAGTGTACATGTATGTGTGCGTGCATACATTTTGCATGTGGCCTGCAGGCGTGTGCATGTAAGGTGGTGTGTGTGTGTGTGTGTGTGTGTGTGTGTGTGTGTGTGTGTGTGTGTGTGTGTGTGTGTGTGTGTGTGTGTGTGTGTGTGTGTGTGTGTGTGTGTGTGTGTGTGTGTGTGTGTGTGTGTGTGTGTGTGTGTGTGTGTGTGTGTGTGTGTGTGTGTGTGTGTGTGTGTGTGTGTGTGTGTGTGTGTGTGTGTGTGTGTGTGTGTGTGTGTGTGTGTGTGTGTGTGTGTGTGTGTGTGTGTGTGTGTGTGCGTGTGCGTGTGTGTGTGTGTGTGTGTGTGTGTGTGTGTGTGTGTGTGTGTGTGTGTGTGTGTGTGTGTGTGTGTGTGTGTGTGTGTGTGTGTGTGTGTGTGTGCAAACAATGAACACATTGTTTAAAGATCAAAGATTTAGGCTTAGGCCCATATCACTAGAGGTGAGATGCAAAGCACATTCAAATAAAACACATATGGGACATAAATAAGACATAACTAAATAAATAAGGCATCAACAATAATCGTCTTTTTGCCTAATACAAATATAAAATGTAGTTCATTTTCCACAACAGAGCAAAATGGACAGTTTAGATTGATAGCAGAAAGATTCTGAGCATGTCGCAGACGATGTGGCTGTTAACCGCCGTTTTGTCCAAATTCCGTCTGTAGACAAAACGGCGGGTTGAACAAAACGGCGCCCGATTTTGAACCGCCGTTTTGTCCAAGTGAAAGTTGGAGTTATAAAAACTCATTCTTGAGAAGTTCTTTTTTTTCTAAAATCTTTGTTTGATAAAATGAATAACAAGCTGACCACTGACACTGGTCACTTTGGCCTAATTTTACCGTTTGAATGCTAATTAGTGTATTAGGAGATCATATGAACAATTGTTGATGTGGTCAGTGTCACTGACCAGTGGTCACTTTGGCCTATTTTCACTGTTTGACTACACATAGGAGTTCAAATGAACAAATTTTGATGTCGTTAACCAGTGGTCAGTGTCACTGAAGGGGCAAGCAATTATAGAAAGTCGAAGATGCTTCAGCGTTCTTTGAGGGCACTATTTTTGACATACTTGAGCTGGTCTGGTGCCATAACCATTTGGGTTGAAAGGATATCCACGTTTTAGTGAGGGACTCTTCTAAAAGTTTGACTAGCCAGAAGGAGGATGCACACTGCCAGTGATCCACATTGCAAAAGTGCCCCTCGTACAAGAGCAAAAGAGTTTAAGTCTCCTGGAACACAACATGTAACCAAAGGGCCAGCCACACTGCATACGATTCGATATCAATGCGATCGGATTGTGACATTTGTGAGGCATGATTCTCGTGAAATTCTACTGTCTAAATAAATCTGATGAAATCCTACTAGTTATGTTCACTATATTTGTAGTCCTCCGTACACGAATCTGATGAAATATTTGGGTTTTTTTTAATCAAACATTTCATTTGATTCATATACTGGGATGTACACGAGTATAGTGAGTGGAAATACCATCATTATTTTTTAGACAGGAGCATTTTCGCATACATCGTCACAATCGTATCGCATTTCGATTGAATCGAATGCGGTGTGGCTGGCCCTTGAGCCAAATATAAGACCTCCAGACAATAATGACTTTAATAAAAACAAATCCTGATCGCTTCTTGGCCTTTTGGCCTATTTTCAGGAACATAAATTTTTGTTTATACCATGGTTGGTTTGTTCAGCCCGTCGTACATGGCGAAAGCCGATACGCGACGTTAAGCTGAACTTCCATGACTTTAATCATCTGTATGTTTTAGAACCGCACATAAAGTGACACATTAATATACCTTAAGGATTGTGGACACCTTATCATAGGAGATTACAAACACAAATACAGTATTGATGTTACTTTACACATGTCAATCACTATTATAAAGTATGAAGAACATTTTCTTGTATTCGAAATGCCTGCAAAGCATTAGTGCCATATACGAATTTACACTATCGAATGTGCCATCGACCAAAAATCAAGCAATCTTCTTGCGCAATTGATCGATCAATTTATTGATAGCCTCAAGATCGATCAATATTTGCGCAGACGATCGATGATCAGTTGCGAGTACCACTATGCTTGTTTAAAAACACACATAAGCAACCAGACAATCCCTGTGTGGATTAACGTCGCTAATGTTTTCATAGAAAATGACGTTGATTTTCATCTATGATCAAATTAATTTGGCGCATGTGTGTGTTCGTTCTTTAGTTTTACGTCTGTTTGTGATAACAGACAATAATAGACAACAACAACATTAATAGACAACAAAACAAAAACAAAAAAAAAAAAAATGTGTGTGTGTGAAATTTTAAGCCTACAGCAGATAGCTATTGAAGTATTTATGTGATTTCCCTACACATCTATTCATACAAATCTAACTGAGTGCATGTAAAAATTACATTATTAGCAGATATATAAGATGGGAGGGAGGGGGGTGGGACATGCAGTAACATTTCAAACTGACATGAAGAGTTAAACAAGATTGTTTGATTATTTGAATTGGTGTACAGAATTGCTTCAAATTTTGTGTGATAGTGCATCATGCTGCAGATATGGTCCCATAGAAAATTTGAATCTCCAGTTCAAATCTCCGCCAAGGCAGACTCACTTTTCTGTAAAATATGTGTGCCCTGTAATTCATGCCCCTTTTAGACAGAATCATTTCAAATTTTGTGTTGGGGGTTGTCATGGTATCTATATGGTCCCATAGAAATTGGGAACTCCCAGTGCAAACCTCCACCAAGGAAGACTCACAAAACCGAAATATCCTTCTCTGTGCTATATATTTAATGTCCGAGCTGTATCATGATCCAGTTCGAATTTTGTGTGGTGGTGTGCAGGAATGGCTCCATTGAAACAATATAAACGTGCTGAAGTTTGACTTTGAAAACCGAACTTTTTCGTTCGCACCATTCGACTTACACTTTTAAAAATTGGGATGTGCGAGCATTTGCTAATGGTGATTTAGAATATTGGGAACCAATCACGGTCAAGGACACCTTGGCGGTATCAAGTTGGTGTTTTGGCTACATCATTCACATTTTTTCAGTTACTGGCTTCAAAGTTGGCAGGTAGGCAGACTACCTTAACGTCATGTGTGGTGCAAAGTATTGATTATCCTAATGACCTTGACCTTGACTTTTGAACTTCTCTTTTTTTACCTGTGGCTGTAGATCGGACACCACAAAACCATATATATTCCTGATCAGCATGACCCAAGGAATGCAGTTGGAGACATTTAAAAGCCACTTGACCGTGACCTTTATATTTGACCTTAAAGTCGTTATAATTATGAATTATGACTGTAACCCCCAAACAAATAGCCATAGCTTGAAAACAGTTGGCCGGCTGTAGACCACTTTAAACCATATATATTCACGATCATCATCACTGGGAGACATTTTGAAGTGCTATTATGAAGACCCGGGCCATTTGTATAAAATAAACAATTGTAGCATGTAAACGATTAGCCATGTATGTGTCACAGTAGAAACTGGAATCCAGTAGGATTCGGAATCCTACTAGTACAAATTAGAATAATCGGAATTCTATAATTTCTACTGGATTGTCTTCTGGATTGTGTGTGTGTGTGTGTGTGTGTGTGTGTGTGTGTGTGTGTGTGTGTGTGTGTGTGTGTGTGTGTGTGTGTGTGTGTGTGTGTGTGTGTGTGTGTGTGTGTGTGTGTGTGTGTGTGTGTGTGTGTGTGTGTGTGTGTGTGTGTGTGTGTGTGTGTGTGTGTGTGTGTGTGTGTGTGTGTGTGTGTGTGTGTGTGTGTGTGTGTGTGTGTGTGTGTGTGTGTGTGTGTGTGTGTGTGTGTGTGTGTGTGTGTGTGTGTGTGTGTGTGTGTGTGTGTGTGTGTGTGTGTGTGTGTGTGTGTGTGTGTGTGTGTGTGTGTGTGTGTGTGTGTGTGTGTGTGTGTGTGTGTGTGTGTGTGTGTGTGTGTGTGTGTGTGTGTGTGTGTGTGTGTGTGTGTGTGTGTGTGTGTGTGTGTGTGTGTGTGGTGTGTGTGTGTGTGTGTGTGTGTGTGTGTGTGTGTGTGTGTGTGTGTGTGTGTGTGTGTGTGTGTGTGTGTGTCTGTAGGCCTATGTGTGCAGGCACAAATAGCAATAATAATTGCTTAAATTTAGAGGAGACCAAGCAAAATGTAAAAGAAACGTAACCTGACTTTTTCTCTGCAGCAAATTTCTCCATATTTACTCCCTTTGAGTCAAATTGCAACAAGAATACTTAGATTACTATTACGATGACGATTTTGACTAATGTTAATCCTCTAGCGTCGTATGTAACACCTGTGATATAAACATTTCATCTTCGCCTGACAAACACTGCTTTTAAACTGTACCAATCAAAACAGTGAGGTATTGTGTTTATTTTAACAACAATGCCACCACACTCCTTTGACACATGCATTGCAGACAGCTTTATGTTATCACTAGGTCAACCACAATCGCTACGTCGTTGGTCTGAGTCAGTTTTCACCCCTCATTATTTCAGCACATGAGTACTTCCAGACCAAGTGGTTTATTGTTTCTTGTCATCTACACACTAGTGGAGGGGGCCGTGGATCAAAGGTGCTTCTCACCAGGCAGTTTGATACCAGGAGGGGGGGTGTCAAAACAGTGTTTCACCAGTGATACAGTAGGTCTTTGGAGAAGTTCCAAGGGAAGTAATTCAGTGTTGTCTGTATCACCTGTGATGCAATAGGCTTTTGAGGAAACTTAGAAACAAACTAAATTATTCTGTTTTGTGGATATAAAATTAATTTTCTGTATGAAAAAGGTTCAGATAGTATTATGTGACACATGCTATGTATGTGGAACTTCTGTGTTATTATTACACTTCCAAAACATGTACATATTTTCCTCTTAGAGTACACAAACCTAAGATTAACTTGTTGGTTTTAGTGTGTGTGTGTGTGTGTGTGTGTGTGTGTGTGTGTGTGTGTGTGTGTGTGTGTGTGTGTGTGTGTGTGTGTGTGTGTGTGTGTGTGTGTGTGTGTGTGTATGTGCATGCGTGCGTGTGTGCGCACACACATGCTTGCTCAAGTGAGTGTGCATGCGTGCCATGTATGTGAGATCATGTGTTTGTCTATGCACATGTTATCAATGGTGGTGGAGTATGGTGATGTAAGCCCATTATTGGCACTGTTAACCGCCGTTTTGTTCATATTCCGCCGTTTTGTCCAAATTTTCTATTATGATTTAGACAAAACGGCGGTTCAACAATCTATAGACAAAACGGCGGGTTGGACAAAACGGCGCCCGATTTTGAACCGCCGTTTTGTCTAAATGAAAGTTGGAGTTATAAAAGCTCATTCTTGACAAGTTCTCATTTAAATAAAAAAATCTTTGTTAAATAAAATGAATAACAAGCTGACCACTGACATTGGTCACTTTGGCCTAATTTTACCGTTTGAATGCTAATTAGTGTATTAGGAGATCATATGAACAATTGTTGATGTGGTTGACCAGTGGTCAGTGTCACTGACCAGTGGTCACTTTGACCTATTTTCACTGTTTGACTGCAAATTAGTGTGTTAGGAGTTCAAATTAAAAAAAATTATGTGTCACTGATGAGTGGTCATTTTGGCCTATTTTCACTGTTTGACTGCAAATTAGTGTATTAGGAGTTCATGTGAACAAGGTTTGATGTGGTTGACCAGTGGTCAATGTCACTGACCAGTGGTCACTTTGGCCTATTTTCACTGTTTGACTGCTAATTAGTGTATTAGGAGTTCAGATGAACAAGGTTTGATGTGGTTGACCAGTGGTCAGTGTCACTGACCAGTGGTCACTTTGGCCTATTTTCACTGTTTGACTGCAAATTAGTGTATTAGGAGTTCAAATGATTTTTTTTATGTGGTTGACTAGTGGTCAGTGTCACTGACCAGTGGTCACTTTGGCCTCTTTTTTTTATGTGGTTGACCATTGGTCAGTGTGACCAATCAATTAATCAATATGAATCTAAAAAAGAACATGAGATCAGATCAAAATTGGAGCCTAAGCAGTCAACCAGCACCAGCTAGTTTCTCTTTCGGGAGTCATCCGGTGACTGATAGCGGGGACATCTTCCCAAGTGGACTCCAAACAGCAGTGTAGGACAATAAGTGCACTTGGATGTTGCCCTTTGCAGAAATGCAATGGGCAGCTCTGCTTCCAGAAAGAAAGAAATAGCTTTCTTCAATTTTAAGCATTCTCCTAAATGGACACCTCCGCCAACAAAGTATAACAGACTGTATATCATTTTTGTAAGGGAAAAATAACAAAGGGTGCGATGCATAATTGTGTTCCAACACCCCTAACAATAAAATAAAGTCATTTGTATAGAACTGGACAGCAACAGCAACTGTGCACCGATTGACCATGTAATTACTTTATGTATCACCTGTGATACACCAGGACTCCGTGTCTCTAAGACCTGATGTATCACTTGTGATACAAACACTAATTTGGACATTTTTTAAGATTTTAATAAAATTTCACTGGAAATGGATTTCTTGCAATGGTCTGATTTACTTTGTCCAAATACATAATTTTCATATAAGTTTTTATATGTTCAGGTTCTAGAGGGTTAATAGAACTATGCTGAGCTTCCTACTGAGTTGACCACTGTTCACACGCTTTAAAAATATTCAACTATTTTGCTCATGTATTTCAATGATAAGTGCTCTCCTTCACCTTCCTTTTGTCTTTTTTCTTGTACAGCTGATTCATGTAGATTCCAAATTGTCCTGAATTCCATTTTCTACTGGCTGTACTAGTCGGATTCCGAATCCTACTGGATTCCCATGTCTACTGTGACATATAGTTGCAATCAGCATCATTGGAGGAATGCAATGGGAGGCGTTTGAAGTGCTGTGCTGGCGACTGCTATTCTGAAAACTCGGGCTGATTGCATAAAACAAACAATTGTACTTTGAAAACCGTTGGTTAGAGATCCCTATAACCATGTACATTCGTGATCAACATCACTGGAGAATGCAGTGGGAGACATTTCAAAGTGCTATTCTGGCAACTGCTATCCAGGGGAAGAGCTGCCGGGAAGCGTAGCGAGCGCGGGGTCAACTATA
>JAGGCT020004108.1:524389-528271 GCA_017654935.2 Phymorhynchus buccinoides
GGTGGACCCTGAAATAGGAGGGTCGGTGAATTGTCTGCCCCTAGGATATCTTCTAAACGGTTTGACAAAATCGCTGAGATATGATGGGAAGGGGAGGCTGAGGGGCGTAACGGGGTGTAACGGGCATAACGGGCGTAACGGGCAAAGGATATATCTGCCACTCGGCGTTGCTGACGCTCGGCGATGCCCTTGGTTGTTTTTTTAATCTCCTATTCTTATGATTGATAGCACTACACATTTTAATGCATGTTATGTGTGTGTCAGCCCATGCGTGTTGACTAATTCGTGTAACCTCATTAGCTTTTAAGATGCGCTCTTTTGGAACATACGTATATTGTAGGATAACATACGCGATCTTTTGGGATATGACCATCCGCGAACATCTTGGCTATGCGCTCAAATCGTCATTTGCCAAAATGCGCTCTTTTGGGCTACACACAAAACAACATCACAAAAGGTACACACATACAAATGCAAGAAAAACACACATTATATAAACACACGTGGACTATGCTTTAAAATAATTGAATTACCTTTATTTTAATAGTTTCATTTCACTTATAAAGAATATATAACCTCACAAAATATGTCATTCCTGTAATCATACTTTAAAAAGAAGACTGAATCGTGATCTTCTCTTTTCAAATCAAAATAAAGGAAATGAACGCAAGATAACCAAAACCTGTCACCGTATATAATAAACAAAAGCCAACACAATCTGGCACATCATTTGACTTAAAATAAACATGCTTTTATTTCAAAATACTTTCGGAATGTTTTCTCAGGGGTGTGTTTATTGGGGGCTCTGGCCGGGTTTGCATTGTCTCAATGCATTGCTGCCGCTCGGCGATGCCCTTGTTTTATATTTTCAAGCATTGGGGGAGGGCGGGGAGGTCTTAAACCAGGGATTGTACCCTGTGCACAGTTTTTGCCTCAATATGAGTATTTTACAGTATTACAGCTTAGGGACATATTGTGCCGCGGCAGACAAAAAAAGGTAACACCGCGGCACAATTTGTTGTAATTACGACAAATTGTACCGTTACGACAAATTGTACCGTGAGATGCGGTACAATTTGTCGTAAAAATTGTACCGTTACGACACCCACAAACAGAACTAATAATAAGTATTTCCAGATATGCTATAAAAATCATCAGACCTTTACATAGCAGCATACTTAAGGGAGAACGGCTTTACACTGTGCATGGATAAGTGTGATTTTATGTTTTTTTAAACGTAAAAAGTACCATTTTAGGAACAATTAAACAACAACATTAATTATTAGGAGTAATACTCACTCCGACTTTAAGTTGGCAACCACACATAACACATACCATCCAAAAAGCGACACAATGTTATTAAAATAATTTCCAAAGAAAGATGGGACCCGAAATTCCTCACTCACTTGGTTAGGGCCCTGGTTCGTAGCCGCTTAACTTATGGAATGGAAGCTTTTTACTCACTAACAATTTCAAAAATGACAAGCCATAGAAACAAAAGAATTCCAATCAAATATTTTAGATCCTTTCCTGAACTACTAAAAAAATACAAACTAAAAAAACCTATCTAAATATAAAACTATAAATATTATTCACTGCAAACCCTATCTAAATATAAAGCTATAAATATTATTCACTACTCTACAGACTTATTTGAAGAAGCTAATTTGAAGTTGGAAGATGTTTTCCCCGTCCCGCGGCGGCTTTTCTGAAGTGCGAGAAGGAGGAGATACAATACGATACAACTTTAAATGAAATGTATTCTAAAGAAGTCAATCTCATAAGCATAGCCGCTAAAGAAAACGTCGAAAGCCTAAAAGAATTTTTACATATTTTTACGGACGGTTCAAAAATCAATCATAAAAGAGGATGTGCATTTACCATTCCTGCACTCAAAATTACAAAATCTTTCCAACTAAATGACTATTTTAACAGGCTCGGTATCGAGGGCAATACCTTTAATTTCATAAAAACCTTCCTACGAAACAAAAAAAATGTGAGTCCCTTTCGGAAATTCATTTTTTAGATATGGGCGTTCCCCAACGTTATTCAATATTATGCTGCATGAAAAAAAAATCTATATGTACGCAGATGATATAGCTATTATGGAATTAATTGCAATTATTATGGAATGAAGCGCAGAATTATAGGCACTACTAGAACTTCCTAAATAATTTAGCTAACCCTCCACCAAACGTAATTTTCAGACTCCCTACCTTCTATTCAGGCCCTTCGGGAAGAAAATAAAAACAGGCTGGAAATCGTAAATGAAATTAGAATACTATTACATCAAATATCAATAAAAGGTACAGCCCTACAGCTAACATGGATACCGTCCCATAGCAGCATAATAGGCAATGATCAGACCGACAGAGCAGCTAAAAGTGCAGCTATGGGAAAATCCGGTGGGGTAACAAATATAAAACTTTCAATTAAAGAAGCAAAGGGCAAATTAAAAACAGTAGCGTTCCAACAGGATGGTCTTTTTCTAAAACAAATACAGCTGTCACTACAATCCTTAATTTTTAGACTAAGAACTCCTTCATATCCTTGTAATTTTGTAAAAACCACATGGAGTGTGGGAAAACCTTCGATATAGACCATCTATTTGACTCCTGTCACTACGGTTTTTTAGCCATTAATATGTAAATTAAAAACTATAAACATTGCTTTTACAAAGTCAATCATGCTTCTAAATAGTACGGCGGGGTCTGGCTGGCGAAATCTCTTATATTTTGGCCACCATTTTTAAAGCATTCCAAGGGTTTGTAAATTTTAACTAAATTAAGGGACCCTCGCTCTCTCATAATTTACACGTCACACGCCAAGATATAATATGCTTTCGTAAATTATACTCTTAATTCTTTTAGACTTGTAAAGCCGAAACTTATACTATAAAATAATTGCGCTTATTTTGAAACATTGTCGAGAATAAAGATCGAATGTAAATAGTTGTCATGTGTCTTCAGACCTTAATCGATTTTTAAAACTTTATTATGTACTTTATTAAAGTGGTCCTGAAAATTGTAATCTCCTAGCTCAGGGAGCAATAACCAAAAGTTTTAGCCCAACATTTTAAAACAAAAGTGTAAATATTTATAGCCCAGAGTAGTCTTGTGCGAGCCATGGCACCTAAAGAAAAACTTGACCTTTATTCAAGAAAAAAACAGAATCAAAATCAAAATAAATTATAAAAGAAAAATATCTATATTTTCAGAAAATCTCTTTTTTTGTTTTCCCAATTTTCCCCCAAATCTAAAAGTCACAGTAATGTCCCGTATGACTTTGCCAAGAGGACGAAAAACTTTAACTTTGGACGTTTTTCTCAGATCACTAATAAAAAAAACAAGCACTCATCCAGCAAAAGTGCACCACAAAGTGTTTTATGCACCTGTGTGGATCACTTTTTTGGACAGGTAAATATTATTTAAATTAATTGCAACAATCATCTAACATAATCTCATGTGAGTGACGTAGGCTACTTGCTTTTGCTTTTACCAGTCTGCCGATGAAAACGACACACGCTGAAAATATCAGTGCAGTGCAGTGTCTGTTAAAAGGGTTCCAGCATTGTCTCACTATTTGCACAATATATATTTATTTGCCAGTTGACAAGCGGAATATATTTTCTTCAAGAAGTGAACGAAAAGAAATTACTGCTCTCCTCACTTCCACCCGCTCTCTTAAATCCTAACTGACATAATAAACTAAAACCAGATTTGAAGTAGTTATTTTCCCTTACTTCTGTCTATCCACTATCTGCCTGTCTGTTTGAAACACCGTTGATTTGATTTATGATTGTTAAATCACATTTTGAAAAGAGAGAAAGTAGGATAAACAGCTTGTAACCGATGTTGTCAAACGTTTGCTAAAAGAAGGCTA
>JAGGCT020004108.1:528771-550168 GCA_017654935.2 Phymorhynchus buccinoides
TTTAATTTCATATAAAACCCTTCCTACGAAACAGAAAAGAAAAAAAAAAAAAATGTGAGTCCCCTTCGGAAATTCAGGTGTGAGATAGGGGCGTTCCCCAACGTTATTCAATATTATGCTGGCATAAAAAAAAATAAAAAATATCAAAAATCTATATGTACGCAGGATGATATAGCTATTATAGATTAATTGCAATTATTAATGGAATGAAGCGAAGAATTATAGGCACTACTAGAACTCCCTAATAATTTTAGCTAACCCTCCACCAAACGGTTGTAAGTTTTGTCAGACTCTCCTAACATTCTATTCAGGCCCTTCGGGAAGACAATAAAAACAGGCTGGAAATCGTAACTGAATAGAATAACTATTCCATCAACTATCAATAAAGGTACAGCACTACAGCTAATGGATACCGTCCCATAGCAGCATACTAGGCAATGATCAGACCGACAGAGCAGCTAAAAAGTGCAGCTAGGGAAAAGCCGGTGGGTAACAAATAGAAAACTTTCAATTAAAGAAGCAAAGGGCAAATTAAAAACAGTAGCGTTCCAACAGGATGGTCTTTTTCTAAAACAAATACAGCTTTCACTACAATCCTTAATTTTTAGACTAAGAACTCCTTCATACCTTGTAATTTTGTTAAAACCACATGGAGTGTGGGAAAACCTTCTTCGATATAGACCATCTATTTGAACTCCTGTCACTACGGTTTTTTTAGCCATTAATATGTAACTTAAAAAACTATCAACATTGTTTTACAAAGTCATCATGCTTTAAATGTACGGCGGGGCCTGTCTGGCGAATCTCTTAATATTTTGGCCATCCATTTTTTTAAAGCATACCAATGGTTGTGTAATTTTAACTAAATTTAAGGGACCCTCGCTCTCTCTAATTTACACGTCGCACGCCAAGATATAATACGCTTTCCTAATTATAACTCTTAATTCTTTTAGACTTGTAAAGCCAAACTTTATACTATAAATAATTGCGGGGCGTATTTTGAGAACATTGTTCGAGAATAAAGATCGATGTAAATAGTTGTCATGTGTCTTCAGACCTTAATCGATTTTTAAAACTTTATTATTACTTTATAAAGTGTCCGGAAAATTGTAATCCTCCTAGCTACAGGGAGCAATAACTCACAAGTTTTAGCCCAACATTTTAAACAAAAGTGTAAATATTTATAGCCCAGAGTAGTCTTGTGCGATCCATGTCACCTAAAGAAAACTTGACCTTTATTCAAGAAAAAAACAGAAATCAAAAATCAAAATACATTCTATACAAGAAAAAATATCTATTTTTTCAAAATCTCTTTTTTAGGGTTTTTCCAATTTTCCCCCCAAATCTGAAAAGTCACAGTAATGTCCGTATGACTTTGCCAAGAGGACGAAAAAACTTTAACTTCGGACGTTTTTTTCTCAGATCTACTAATAAAAAAAACAAGCACTCATCAGCAAAAGTGCACCACAAATGGGTTTAATATGCACCTGTGTGGATCACTTTTTTGGACGGTAAATATTTATTTAAATTAATTGCAACAATCATCTCACATAATCTCATGTGAGTGACGTAGGCTACTTGCTTTTTTGCTTTTACCAGTCTGCCGATGAAAACGACACACGCTGAAAATATCAGTGCAGGATAAGCAAAAAAAAAATACTTTATATCACACGTGTCTGTTCAAGGGTTTTCCAGCATTGTCTCACTATTTGCACATATATTATTTTATTTGCCAGTTTGACAATCGGAATATATTTTTCATCAAAATTGACGAAAAGAAATTACTGCTCTCCTCACTTCCACCCGCTCTCTTAAATCCTAACTGACATAAAACAACTAAAACCAATTGAGTAGTTTATTTTCCTTCTTCTGTCTATCAACTGTCTGCCTGATCTGTTTTGAAACAGAATGCCGTTGATTTTATTTATGATTGTTAAATCAACATTTTGAAAAAGAGAGAAGTATGAATAATACAGCTTGTAACCGATGTTTGTCCAAACGTTTGCTAAAAGAAAATGAGTTGAGAGCATTGTATTCTTATCTACTCACAATCGGGTTACTAAATCCCAACATTTGAGAAGATAATGAGGCGTTAATCTGAAAGCCGGCAGCTATTGGAGAGAGGGAAATGATCAACTAAAGCTAAAGAATGTGAATGTTTAAGGCTGATGGCGTCTTCTTGTAATGCCACCCTGTCAACAGCTAGCGTGGTGAAATGATCAACTAAAGCTAAAGAATGTGAATGTTTAAGGCTTATGGCGTCTTCTTATGGCGTCCACCCTGTAAAACAGCTAGCGTGTATCAACGAACTCGCTGTGGTTTTCTGTCTTATTATAGTAAACTGTATTGCTGCATGCTTTTTTTTAAATAACAAACTGAATACCCGCTTCATGCCTTTTTTTAAATCGGAATTTTTAAAAAAACAAAAAAA
This sequence comes from Phymorhynchus buccinoides, assembly GCA_017654935.2. Lineage (NCBI taxonomy): Eukaryota > Metazoa > Mollusca > Gastropoda > Neogastropoda > Raphitomidae > Phymorhynchus > Phymorhynchus buccinoides. Next base: position 531,203 of record JAGGCT020004108.1, read on the forward strand.
ACGTTTAGCTGTTTTCTACTCTTAATACATCTCTAAACACAAAAATAAACTTATTTTGCAAAATTATCTTCCTATATTTTATCTTCAGAACTAACTCCTGAAGTGTGAATGGTAACTAACTGGGTTGTGTTTTTAATGGCCACAAAGCAGCCAAACCCAAATTACCATCACCACCTACAGCCTCAGGACTTGGTGGCCTCTTTTGCCTTTTCGTTCTCCTTCCCCCATGCCTCTCCCAACCCCTCTCCACTTACTCCAAACTCTCAGCATACTTTCTAAACTTTTTCTACATTTTATGTCCTCTGATTCTTTGTACATGGTTCAACATTAGAAGAACACAGGGGTCATTTTGCCGCTCACAGCCGTAAGTGAACTGTTGTTGATTTTGATATTTTTTGCATGTAAGTAGTACAAGAATTACTCACCAAAGCATTTTCAGCAATTCTCAAAGATACGTTATTGAAGTAAATAAAATTGTCATATAAAAGATTTTTTCTTAAACAAAAAAGAACAAAAATCTAAATAAATCTAAATATTATAATTGATTTGACTATCTTTAAATTTTTTTATGTCGCACAGTTAAAATAATTCGACAATGACATTGAAGCAATAATATATTGATATGATAAAGTTTCCCTGACTCGACTTGGCTTGATATATATATATGGTGGCATCACAGTCACTACCATGAACACAGGACGGCGGAGGAAAGCGTTCTTTAGTAGCTTGCTATTCTGCCAGTCATCCTGTGTGCAAAATAACCGTAACTAGTTTAATTTAAGATAGCACACAAATCAGGAGAGAGAGCAAGTGGTGGCGCCAGTCTATGCAAAGCTTGATTGAATGTGGTTGACTTGGAAGTTTTCAACACACGCACATCTCAACAGCATTTATTCAGGATTAATGGTGAACAGTTCATTTCCTGATAACAATAAAGGCAAATAGCATGCAGGAGCAACAAAGCGGCCCGGCATATTCTTACTGTCTTTATGCAAGTCATTGTTCATATGTTTACTGTCTTTGGTTTGCTGGTTTCGTTACAAACAAGCACAAGATGGAATAGATGGGCGTCTATATTGCTGTTTCCGAAGTCGGGCCGTAGTGGTTGACTGCGTGTTTTATCTGAGTGATGGGTTTTGGGGGGGCTTTTTGCCAATATACAACAGGGAAACTTTCCCACTGTGTTAAGGTGAGAAAATCCCACATGACTTGGGTAAGATCCCTAATGCCGTGTTTAGATCTTCATGGATCGAAAACAGCCTAAAAAGGAGCAAAAACAGCCTAAAAAGGAGCACTCTATATTTTTTAGAACATAGATCTTGATTGCAATGTTCGATTATAAAGACATTTGGATAAAAAATTGTTTTTTGTAATCAAATTTGCTGATATTTTATTTCAAATCTGCTTCTTCTCTCTCTCTTTCTTTTTTGTGTCTGTTGGTCTTTCTTTGTCTCTGCTTTCCTGCCGTTCTGTCTATCAGTCTGTCTGTTTATCTGTCTTTGACATTCCCTGTTCCTGTCTGTCAGTCTCTGTGCATGTTTGTCTCTTTCACTCTCTGCCTGTCTATCTGTCTATCCATATATATGTTTATTTTTATTTTTAAAGCAGCCTGTATGTATCCGAACATTGTCTATTTGACACTTCTATGCATGTACAGGAGTGTACATGTATGTGTGCGTGCATACATTTTGCATGTGGTCTGCATACGTGTGTGCGTGTGTGTGTGTGTGTGTGTGTGTGTGTGTGTGTGTGTGTGTGTGTGTGTGTGTGTGTGTGTGTGTGTGTGGTGTGTGTGTGTGGCGTGTGTGTGTGTGTGTGTGTGTGTGTGTGTGTGTGTGTGTGTGTGTGTGTGTGTGTGGTGTGTGTGTGTGTGTGTGTGTGTGGTGTGTGTGTGTGTGTGTGTGTGTGTGTGTGTGTGTGTGTGTGTGTGTGTGTGTGTGTGTGTGTGTGTGTAAACAATGAACACATTGTTTAAAGATCAAAGATTTAGGCTTAGGCCCATATCACTAGAGGTGAGATGCAAAGCACATTCAAATAAAACACATATGGGACATAAATAAGACATAACTAAATAAATAAGGCATCAACAATAATCGTCTTTTTGCCTAATACAAATATAAAATGTAGTTCATTTTCCACAACAGAGCAAAATGGACAGTTTAGATTGATAGCAGAAAGATTCTGAGCATGTCGCAGACGATGTGGCTGTTAACCGCCGTTTTGTCCAAATTCCGTCTGTAGACAAAACGGCGGTTTGGACAAAACGGCGCCCGATTTTGAACCGCCGTTTTTTGTCCAACTGAAAGTTGGAGTTATAAAAACTCATTCTTGAGAAGTTCTTTTTTTTCTAAATCTTTGTTTGATAAAATGAATAACAAGCTGACCACTGACACTGGTCACTTTGGCCTAATTTTACCGTTTGAATGCTAATTAGTGTATTAGGAGATCATATGAACAATTGTTGATGTGGTCAGTGTCACTGACCAGTGGTCACTTTGGCCTATTTTCACTGTTTGACTACACATAGGAGTTCAAATGAACAAATTTTGATGTCGTTAACCAGTGGTCAGTGTCACTGAAGGGGCAAGCAATTATAGAAAGTCGAAGATGCTTCAGCGTTCTTTGAGGGCACTATTTTTGACATACTTGAGCTGGTCTGGTGCCATAACCATTTGGGTTGAAAGGATATCCACGTGTATGTGTTCTAGTGAGGGACTCTTCTAAAAGTTTGACTAGCCAGAAGGAGGATGCACACTGCCAGTGATCCACATTGCAAAAGTGCCCCTCGTACAAGAGCAAAAGAGTTTAAGTCTCCTGGAACACAACATGTAACCAAAGGGCCAGCCACACTGTATACGATTCGATATCAATGCGATCCGATTGTGACATTTGTGAGGTACGATTCTCGTGAAATTCTGCTGTCTAAATAAATCTGATGAAATCCTACTAGATATGTTCACTATATTTGTAGTCCTCCGTACACGAATCTGATGAAATATTTGGGTTTTTTTTAATCAAACATTTCATTTGATTCATATACTGGGATGTACACGAGTATAGTGAGTGGAAATACCATCATTATTTTTTAGACAGGAGCATTTTCGCATACATCGTCACAATCGTATCGCATTTCGATTGAATCGAATGCGGTGTGGCTGGCCCTTGAGCCAAATATAAGACCTCCAGACAATAATGACTTTAATAAAAACAAATCCTGATCGCTTCTTGGCCTTTTGGCTAAGACAGTGATTCAGGAACATAAATTTTTGTTTATACCATGGTTGGTTTGTTCAGCCCGTCGTACATGGCGAAAGCCGATACGCGACGTTAAGCTGAACTTCCATGACTTTAATCATCTGTATGTTTTAGAACCGCACATAAAGTGACACATTAATATACCTTAAGGATTGTGGACACCTTATCATAGGAGATTACAAACACAAATACAGTATTGATATTACTTTACACATGTCAATCACTATTATAAAGTATGAAGAACATTTTCTTGTATTCGAAATGCCTGCATGTAAAGCAAAGCATTAGTGCCATATACGAATTTACACTATCGAATATGCCATCGACCAAAAATCAAGCAATCTTCTTGCGCAATTGATCGATCAATTTATTGATAGCCTCAAGATCGATCAATATTTGCGCAGACGATCGATGATCAGTTGTGAGTACCACTATGCTTGTTTAAAAACACACATAAGCAACCAGACAATCCCTGTGTGGATTAACGTCGCTAATGTTTTCATAGAAAATGACGTTGATTTTCATCTATGATCAAATTAATTTGGCGCATGTGTGTGTTCGTTCTTTAGTTTTACGTCTGTTTGTGATAACAGACAATAATAGACAACAACAACATTAATAGACAACAAAACAAAACAAAAAAAATCAAAAATGTGTGTGTGTGAAATTTTAAGCCTACAGCAGATAGCTATTGAAGTATTTATGTGATTTCCCTACACATCTATTCATACAAATCTAACTGAGTGCATGTAAAAATTACATTATTAGCAGATATATAAGATGGGAGGGAGGGGGGTGGGACATGCAGTAACATTTCAAACTGACATGAAGAGTTAAACAAGATTGTTTGATTATTTGAATTGGAGTACAGAATTGCTTCAAATTTTGTGTGATAGTGCATCATGCTGCAGATATGGTCCCATAGAAAATTTGAATCTCCAGTTCAAATCTCCGCCAAGGCAGACTCACTTTTCTGTAAAATATGTGTGCCCTGTAATTCATGCCCCTTTTAGACAGAATCATTTCAAATTTTGTGTTGGGGGTTGTCATGGTATCTATATGGTCCCATAGAAATTGGGAACTCCCAGTGCAAACCTCCACCAAGGAAGACTCACAAAACCGAAATTTCCTTCTCTGTGCTATATATTTAATGTCCGAGCTGTATCATGATCCAGTTCGAATTTTGTGTGGTGGTGTGCAGGAATGGCTCCATTGAAACAATATAAACGTGCTGACCTTGATCTTGAAGTTTGACTTTGAAAACCGAACTTTTTCGTTCGCACCATTCGACTTACACTTTTAAAAATTGGGATGTGCGAGCATTTGCTAATGGTGATTTAGAATATTGGGAACCAATCACGGTCAAGGACACCTTGGCGGTGTCAAGTTGGTGTTTTGGCTACATCATTCACATTTTTTCAGTTACTGGCTTCAAAGTTGGCAGGTAGGCAGACTACCTTAACGTCATGTGTGGTGCAAAGTATTGATTATCCTAATGACCTTGACCTTGACTTTTGAACTTCTCTTTTTTTACCTGTGGCTGTAGATCGGACACCACAAAACCATATATATTCCTGATCAGCATGACCCAAGGAATGCAGTTGGAGACATTTAAAAGCCACTTGACCGTGACCTTTATATTTGACCTTAAAGTCGTTATAATTATGAATTATGACTGTAACCCCCAAACAAATAGCCATAGCTTGAAAACAGTTGGCCGGCTGTAGACCACTTTAAACCATATATATTCACGATCATCATCACTGGGAGACATTTTGAAGTGCTATTATGAAGACCCGGGCCATTTGTATAAAATAAACAATTGTAGCATGTAAACGATTAGCCATGTATGTGTCACAGTAGAAACTGGAATCCAGTAGGATTCGGAATCCTACTAGTACAAATTAGAATAATCGGAATTCTATAATTTCTACTGGATTGTCTTCTGGATTGTGTGTGTGTGTGTGTGTGTGTGTGTGTGTGTGTGTGTGTGTGTGTGTGTGTGTGTCTGTAGGCCTATGTGTGCAGGCACAAATAGCAATAATAATTGCTTAAATTTAGAGGAGACCAAGCAAAATGTAAAAGAAACGTAACATGACTTTTTCTCTGCAGCAAATTTCTCCATATTTACTCCCTTTGAGTCAAATTGCAACAAGAATACTTAGATTACTATTACGATGACGATTTTGACTAATGTTAATCCTCTAGCGTCGTATGTAACACCTGTGATATAAACATTTCATCTTCGCCTGACAAACACTGCTTTTAAACTGTACCAATCAAAACAGTGAGGTATTGTGTTTATTTTAACAACAATGCCACCACACTCCTTTGACACATGCATTGCAGACAGCTTTATGTTATCACTAGGTCAACCACAATCGCTACGTCGTTGGTCTGAGTCAGTTTTCACCCCTCATTATTTCAGCACATGAGTACTTCCAGACCAAGTGGTTTATTGTTTCTTGTCATCTACACACTAGTGGAGGGGGCCGTGGATCAAAGGTGCTTCTCACCAGGCAGTTTGATACCAGGAGGGGGGGTGTCAAAACAGTGTTTCACCAGTGATACAGTAGGTCTTTGGGGAAGTTCCAAGGGAAGTAATTCAGTGTTGTCTGTATCACCTGTGATGCAATAGGCTTTTGAGGAAACTTAGAAACAAACTAAATTATTCTGTTTTGTGGATATAAAATTAATTTTCTGTATGAAAAAGGTTCAGATAGTATTATGTGACACAGTGATGCTATGTATGTGGAACTTCTGTGTTATTATTACACTTCCAAAACATGTACATATTTTCCTCTTAGAGTACACAAACCTAAGATTAACTTGTTGGTTTTAGTGTGTGTGTGTGTGTGTGTGTGTGTGTGTGTGTGTGTGTGTGTGTGTGTGTGTGTGTGTGTATGCGTGCGTGCGTGTGTGCGCACACACATGCTTGCTCAAGTGAGTGTGCATGCGTGCCATGTATGTGAGATCATGTGTTTGTCTATGCACATGTTATGAATGGTGGTGGAGTATGGTGATGTAAGCCCATTATTGGCACTGTTAACCGCCGTTTTGTTCATATTCCGCCGTTTTGTCCAAATTTTCTATTATGATTTAGACAAAACGGCGGTTCAACAATCTATAGACAAAACGGCGGGTTGGACAAAACGGCGCCCGATTTGGAACCACCGTTTTGTCTAAATGAAAGTTGGAGTTATAAAAGCTCATTCTTGACAAGTTCTCATTTAAATAAAAAAATCTTTGTTAAATAAAATGAATAACAAGCTGACCACTGACATTGGTCACTTTGGCCTAATTTTACCGTTTGAATGCTAATTAGTGTATTAGGAGATCATATGAACAATTGTTGATGTGGTTGACCAGTGGTCAGCGTCACTGACCAGTGGTCACTTTGACCTATTTTCACTGTTTGACTGCAAATTAGTGTGTTAGGAGTTCAAATTAAAAAAAATTATGTGGTTGACCAGTGGTCAGTGTCACTGATGAGTGGTCATTTTGGCCTATTTTCACTGTTTGACTGCAAATTAGTGTATTAGGAGTTCATGTGAACAAGGTTTGATGTGGTTGACCAGTGGTCAATGTCACTGACCAGTGGTCACTTTGGCCTATTTTCACTGTTTGACTGCAAATTAGTGTATTAGGAGTTCAAATGAACAAATTTTGATGTGGTTGACCAGTGGTCAGTGTCACTGACCAGTGGTCACTTTGGCCTATTTTCACTGTTTGACTGCAAATTAGTGTATTAGGAGTTCAAATGATTTTTTTTATGTGGTTGACTAGTGGTCAGTGTCACTGACCAGTGGTCACTTTGGCCTCTTTTTTTTATGTGGTTGACCATTGGTCAGTGTGACCAATCAATTAATCAATATGAATCTAAAAAAGAACATGAGATCAGATCAAAATTGGAGCCTAAGCAGTCAACCAGCACCAGCTAGTTTCTCTTTCGGGAGTCATCCGGTGACTGATAGCGGGGACATCTTCCCAAGTGGACTCCAAACAGCAGTGTAGGACAATAAGTGCACTTGGATGTTGCCCTTTGCAGAAATGCAATGGGCAGCTCTGCTTCCAGAAAGAAAGAAATAGCTTTCTTCAATTTTAAGCATTCTCCTAAATGGACACCTCCGCCAACAAAGTATAACAGACTGTATATCATTTTTGTAAGGGAAAAATAACAAAGGGTGCGATGCATAATTGTGTTCCAACACCCCTAACAATAAAATAAAGTCATTTGTATAGAACTGGACAGCAACAGCAACTGTGCACCGATTGACCATGTAATTACTTTATGTATCACCTGTGATACACCAGGACTCCGTGTTAAGACCTGATGTATCACTTGTGATACAAACACTAATTTGGACATTTTTTAAGATTTTAATAAAATTTCACTGGAAATGGATTTCTTGCAATGGTCTGAGTTACTTTGTCCAAATACATAATTTTCCTATAAGTTTTTATATGTTCAGGTTCTAGAGGGTTAATAGAACTATGCTGAGCTTCCTACTGAGTTGACCACTGTTCACACGCTTTAAAAATATTCAACTATTTTGCTCATGTATTTCAATGATAAGTGCTCTCCTTCACCTTCCTTTTGTCTTTTTTCTTGTACAGCTGATTCATGTAGATTCCAAATTGTCCTGAATTCCATTTTCTACTGGCTGTACTAGTCGGATTCCGAATCCTACTGGATTCCCATGTCTACTGTGACATATAGTTGCAATCAGCATCATTGGAGGAATGCAATGGGAGGCGTTTGAAGTGCTGTGCTGGCGACTGCTATTCTGAAAACTCGGGCTGATTGCATAAAACAAACAATTGTACTTTGAAAACCGTTGGTTAGAGATCCCTATAACCATGTACATTCGTGATCACTGGAGAATGCAGTGGGAGACATTTCAAAGTGCTATTCTGGCAACTGCTATCCAGGGGAAGAGCTGCCGGGAAGCGTAGCGAGCGCGGGGTCAACTATAAAAACAGAAGCAAAATGCTTGGCAACATTTGTTGAATGCAACAAATACTTGTAGCGATGAGGTTTAACCGAGGCGTGGTTACCTGTATTAATAAAAAAAATCGGGACTTTACTGGTTTCGTACTGCCTCCGGGCATTGCCTCCAGTATTGTTCCCACCATATTTGTATTTACAAATGTCCCATATGTGTCTGATTCAGACCAAGAGGACGTAAAACACCATTTTCGTCGTTGGCAGCAACAAGAGCTGTCTGGTTAATTTCTATCATTCTTTTTAGCTTAATAGGCCTATATTCAAAACCAATTAAAAGTTGTTATAATAATATGTTCGCAGGTTTGGACTCGATCGTAATTATCGATCACTTTACACTTGTTAGCGCACAACTTCATACAAATGTATATGTCTGCCGACCAGTGACACAGCGTATCCTTGAGACGCAACATGCATTATTTGAAAAGACTGGCAGCGATAACTCAACGTGAAGAAACCCATGCCTATTTGTACTGTTAAAGTATTTTTGGTATAGTATTTTTGTTTTAATTTGGTGATTATGGACAGTTTATTCAAACACAGTGGCTAGAGGTACAGCATTCTTGCAACACTCAGACCATGTTCAGGGATTCGACTCTTCCTAGTCGAATTTTTCGTCAACAAATGCATTTTCTTATTTCATATATTTAACGCATCTTGGAAAGGAATAGGGTTAGGGATAGGGTTAGAAACATGTCAGAGTTAATGTTAGTAGTTTTTGAAGACATTTGCGCACAATTCATGCGTCCCGTGATTGAGCGCCGTACCCGTAGCATGGAGAATGTGAGATACGGGCCCGTACCCCGAGCCTCTGCCTTACTCAAAAGATCACAAACGAATCTTATGACATTTTGAAAGAAAATATTGTAATGTCCATCGAAAGTATTATCTACTGTTTTAAACTCTTTTTTTCAGATTCATACGCTTTGTTTTATTAAGCACGCAAGAAACATTAAAGTTTGTGTTGCACACTCTCATGTAGCTGCAATGTACAGTCAAATAAAAGTTCGCAAAAAACAACTAAACTGACAGGTAAGCTTACGTTATCTTCAACAAATTACATTGAAAATATAGTCAGATTGTGAGGTTTACGCTTTTCGAATCTGGCCAGAATCTGTTTATATTATGTGTTATTGTCCTTTGACTGGCGGTGCTTTGGTTTTTCTCCCAAAGAGTGTCCAAAATATTTCCCGATACCGAGTTCCCATGGTATAATACACAAAGATGTTGAAGGCAGGTTTAATATAAGAGATTTGTTCAAAGTAATGGGTCAACACATTGAATAAATTGTACTCTTTTTGTCCGTAATCAAGTTCAGGGATAAAGACCCGAATGGAGCTGAACAGAGCGTAGGGCGAAACGCAGATGACAAAGAGGATGGAGCTAGCTACCAGCATGATGGTCAGAGCTTCATCATGGGACGAGAAAGATGAGGACTCCGATCTCCACTGTCGGATTTTGCGGAGTTTCAGAACCGTTAACGTTGTTGATATTGCCACCACTACCATTGTACCCCCAAGAACTCCAATACCCAGCACAAAGCCTTCCACAGCATTGACCAAATCCTTGTTCTCTTTGTAAAAATCAGATTCCATTCCTGTGTCAACACGAAGTCCTAATAGTGGGTCAAAGAGACAGCCCATACGAAATCTAATAAACATAGGGAATGAAAGCGCAAACGCGATCATATAAATCAAAGCAATGATCAGAGCCATAGTCCTTGTACGAATCAGGCTTCGTGATTTCAACGGATTGAAGACACAGACACACCTCTCTACCGCAATGATCGCCGAGATGATTGGAGACGTGTAATAGATGCCAATTGCAATAAATGCTTTTTTGTTGGTTAGATACCTAACAACGGTATGCGCATCTTTCGAAGAAACAAATCGCTTGTAGAGTTCTTCAGCTTGATACGACATGGAAACGACCAGAACTACCCCGTCGCTGAGGGCCAGGAAGAACAGAAGTAACGTCACACGATCCTTCAGACCCTGTCTGTAAAACACCGCCATGTTGATGAGATTGGATGGTCCACCAATCAGAAACAGGAACAGTTGAACGCAGTGTTTAATTTGCATATGAGTACGTCTCTCATGTGCGCTCAGAATGCTGCGTGAATCTTCACCAGGAATAAAGCCCAGGTAACTGAAGAGAACCATGGTGCAGCCTTCAGGGAGGGTCCAGTTTCCCCATCCCGTCAGGAATGACTGAGAAATGGTAGTTAGCACGGTCATTGTTTTGCCTATGCAGTATAGTATACTGTGTGTACTGTGTGTTCAGGGGAAGCAGTTATTCTAAATTCTTAAGATAAAGAAATTAACTTGAGTTGCAGTCTCCGTTGAAGATTGAGTCAATCTAGTCTAGTTGGATCTTGTCAACAATCAACACTATTTTATTGCCATTAGCTTACAAAGCCCTTGTGGCAAGGGGTGGGGTGGGGGTGTTACAATATACAATACTAACTTACAGAAATTGAAGTGAAATAGAAAATGAAATAGAAAATAAACAAAAATAGCAAACTGTATTATGGTTATGCATAATGTGGCACACAGACACATTTCGCGCGTACACACACACACACACACACAGATATACACACACACACACACACACACCACACACACACACACACACACACACACACACACACACACACACACACACACACACACACACACACACACACACACACACACACACACACACACACACACACTTACTCACTTGCTACATTATTTTTTTGGAATAAACATTGAGAGAGAGAGAGAGAGAGAGAGAGAGAGAGAGAGAGAGAGAGAGAGAGAGAGAGAGAGAGAGAGAGAGAGAGAGAGATACAAACCGTAATGCAAAAGAGAGAGAGAGAGAGAGAGAGAGAGAGAGAGAGAGAGATACAAACCGTATGACAAAAATAACACAATACATACACATACAAACACATACGCATGCACATATTCACACACACACACACACACACACACACACACACACACACACACACACACACACACACACACACACACACACACACACACACACACACACAACACACACACACACACACACACACACACACACACACACACACACACACACACACACACACACACACACACACACACACACACACACACACACACACACACACACACACACACACACACACACACACACACACACACACACACACACACACACACACACACACACACACACACCACACACACACACACACACACACACACACACACACACACACACACACACACACACACACACACACACACACACACACACACACACACACACACACACACACACACACACACACACACACACACACACACACACACACACACACACACACACACACACACACACACACACACACACACACACACACACACACACACACCACACACACACACACACACACACACACACACACACACACACACACACACACACACACACACACACACACACACACACACACACACACACACACACACACACACACACACACACACACACACACACACACACACACACACACACACACACACACACACACACACACACACACACACACACACACACACACACACACACACACACACCACACACACACACACACACACACACACACACACACACACACACACACACACACACACACACACACACACACACACACACACACACCACACACACACACACACACACACACACACACACACACACACACACACACACACACACACACACACACACACACACACACACACACCACACACACACACACACACACACACACACACACACACACACACACACACACACACACACACACACACACACACACACACACACACACACACACACACACACACACACACACACACACACACACACACACACACACACACACACACACACACACACACACACACACACACACACACACACACACACACACACACACACACACACACACACACACACACACACACACACACACACACACACACACACACACACACACACACACACACACACACCTTTCTACACGAACTTGTAGAGTTTTCAGTAGGTCTAAGTTTGTAACTCCAGCTTGTGACAGTAGCCTAGATGGGCCTAGCAGACCATTCAAATAGGAGCCACGTCATTAGCTTAATGCGTCACTAAATTTGAAATTTTAAAGGGTAAATCTCACGCATGGTTTGATATTCTAGGGAGTGATTTGAGAGGTCAAGTGTGTAAAAACGCACAATCTCTACGTTTTCAGAAACCCTGCATGGTATGTGTGCACGTGCGCTAGTATGTGTGTGTGTGTGTGTGTGTGTGTGTGTGTGTGTGTGTGTGTGTGTGTGTGTGTGTGTGTGTGTGTGTGTGTGTGTGTGTGTGTGTGTGTGTGTGTGTGTGTGTGTGTGTGTGTGTGTGTGTGTGTGTGTGTGTGTGTGAGTGAATGCGACATAAATGCATTGCTTCATATTATGAAGCATTTGTAACGATATAAATAATTATAGTTATTGATTCCATGCATGCTTCGCCTTCCACGCCACGAAGATGATTGATGTTCACAAAATCACGCCCAAAATCTCCATCTATAGCTTTGTTCCACCGAAGTTACGTTCATGTCGTGCGTTCCCGATCTCGGCCTTCATATTGACTCTGAACTATCGCTGAAACTAAACATTACTAAAATCTTTCTTGAAATCCGTCGCATTAGTTCAATTAGACTCTTCCTGACTGAAGACGCCACAAAGACACTTCCTGGATTCTGTCTAGATTAGATTATTGCAATGTCCTACTCATAGGCCTTCCTGCAACCTCTCTCCAATCTCTTCAACGTGTTCAAAATCCTGCTGCGCGTCTTGTATTCAGAGTACTGTTAACCGCCGTTTTGTCCAAATTCCGCCTTTTTGTCTATAGACAAAACGGCGGGTTGGACAAAACGGCGCCCGATTTTGAACCGCCGTTTTGTCCAAATGAAAGTTGGAGTTATAAAAACTCATTCTTGACAAGTTCTCATTAAAAAAAACCACTTTGTTAAATAAAATGAATAACAATCTGACCACTGACACTGGTCACTTTGGCCTAATTTTACCGTTTGAATGCTAATTAGTGTATTAGGAGATCATATGAACAATTTTTGATGTGGTTGACCAGTGGTCAGTGTCACTGACCAGTGGTCATTTTAGCCTATTTTCACTGTTTGACTGCAAATTAGTGTATTAGGAGTTCAAATGAACATTTTTTTTGATGTGGTTGACCAGTGGTCAGTGACACTGACCAATGGTCAACCACATATAAAAATACACTAATTTGCAGTCAAACAGTAAAAATAAGCCAAAATGACCACTTGTCAACCACATCAAAAATTGTACATTTGAACTCCTAATACACTAATTAGCATTCAAACGGTAAAATTAGGCCAAAGTGACCAGTGTCAGTGGTCAGCTTGTTATTCATTTTATTTCACAAAGATTTAAAAAAAAATTAGAACTTCGGGTTGCTCCCATTTGGAGAGCGCAATGAGTTTTTATAACTCCAACTTTCATTTGGACAAAACGGTGGTTCAAAATCGGGCGCCGTTTTGTCCAACCCGCCGTTTTGTTTATAGAAATCATAATAGAAAATTTAGACAAAACGGCGGATCTAACCGTCTAACTGTCTATTGACAAAACGGCGGAATTTGGACAAAACGGCGGTTAACACTTTTAACGAAACTACTCTGGCTCAAAATTGAATACTGACTCAAATATAAATCTACCTGCGTCTGCTACAAAATCGTTACAAAAGATGAACCAGCCTATTTGTGCAACCCAGATAGGCTGCCCGTAGCCTTCGTTCTTCCTGTGACGATCGTATTTTTCAAATTCTCGCTTACCATCGGAAACAACACCGCTCCAGAGCATTTTCTGTCTCAGCTGCTACTCTCTGGAACTCACTCCCTTTTAGCCTTCATCATAATAGAAAATTTGGACAAAACGGCGGATCTAACCGTCTAACTGTCTATAGACAAAACGGCGGAATTTGGACAAAACGGCGGTTAACAGTACCAAAGCGACACTACACTTCATCTACGTTACGTTCAAATCAGCTCTGAAAACCCACTACTTCAAACTGGGAATATGCATGTGTGTGTGCGTGCGTGCGTGCACGTGTGTGACTAGTGTATGTGTGCATGTGTGTGTTTGTGTTGTGTGTGTGTGATGCATTTATGTATATAACATATGCATTGTACGTGCGTGTGTGTTCATGTGTGTGTGGGTGGGGGTGGGGGTGTTGGTGGGGGTGGTGTGTGTGCATGTGGGGGTGTTTGTGCGCGTGTTGCTTGTGTGTGTGTATGTTGTTTTATGCCTGCAAATGTGTGGCCTATTATATAAGTAGTAGTCGTAGTCATAGTAGTAGTAATAGTAGTAGTAGTAGTGGTGGTGGTAGTAGTAGTGGTGGTGGTGGTAGTAGTAGTAGTAGTAGTAGTAGTAGTGGTAGTAGTCACAGCAGTTGTTGTTGTTGCTGATTGTTATGTGTATTTTCTGCTCATGTCACTGGATTTTTGTTTCATGTTTTTATTCCATTTCTATTATATGTAAAGCGCCCTGTAGCCTACATAATAATGGGCGCTATATAAATTTTATTATTATTATTATTATTATTATTATTATTATTATTATTATTATTATTATTATTATTATTATTATTATTAATTTTCTCAGTAAAGAGGATTCCGTATTGAGATATTGCACCAGTGTGTGTGTGTGTGTGTGTGTGTGTGTGTGTGTGTGTGTGTGTGTGTGTGTGTGTGTGTGTGTGTGTGTGTGTGTGTGTGTGTGTGTGTGTGTGTGTGTGTGTGTGTGTGTGTGTGTGTGCGTGTGCGTGCGTGTGTGTGTGTGTGTGTGTGTGAGTGAATGCGACATGTTCATAAATGCATTGCTTCATATTATGAAGTATTTGTAGCGATATAAATAATAATAGTTATTGATTCCAAGCATGCTTCGCCTTCCACGCCACGAAACTGATTGATGTTCACAAAATCACGCCCCAAATCTCCATCTACAGAGCTTTGTTCTACCGAAATTACGTTCATGTGGTGCGTTCGCAATCTCGGCCTTCATATTGACTCTGAACTATCGTTGAAACAACACATTACTAAAATCTTTCTTGAAATCCGTCGCATTAGTTCAATTAGACTCTTCCTGACTGAAGACGCCACAAAGACACTTGTCACTTCCAGGATTCTGTCTAGATTAGATTATTGCAATGCCCTCCTCATAGGCCTTCCTGCAACCTCTCTCCAAACTCTTCAACGTGTTCAAAATCCTGCTGCGCGTCTTGTATTCAGAGTACCAAAGCGGCACCACACTTTCAACGAAACTACCCTGGCTCTGCTACAAAATCGTTGCAAAAGATGAACCAGCCTATTTGTGCAACCCAGATATACGTTCCTGCCCGTAGCCTTCGTTCTTCCTCTGACGACCGTATTTTTCAAATTCCCTCTTACCATCGGAAACAACACGGCTCCAGAGCATTTTCTGTCTCAGCTGCTACTCTCTGGAACTCACTCCCTTTCAGCCTTCATCATGCTAAATCCTTTGTAACGTTCAAATCAGCTCTGAAAACCCACTACTTCAAACTGCAGGGTACATCTAAAACTTAGAAATATTACCCAAATATTCTCTTTGTCCATCTTATGTGTACGTGCGTCATCACGTGATCCGTGTGTGTGTGTGTGTGTGTGTGTGTGTGTGTGTGTGTGTGTGTGTGTGTGTGTGTGTGTGTGTGTGTGTGTGTGTGTGTGTGTGTGTGTGTGTGTGTGTGTGATTAGACATGCATGTGTGTGTGCGTGCGTGCGTGCGTGCACGTGTGTGACTAGTGTATGTGTGCATGTGTGTGTTTGTGTTGTGTGTGTGTGATGCATTTATGTATATGACATATGCATGGTACGTGCGTGTGTGTTCATGTGTGTGTGTGTGTGTGGGTGGGTGTGTTGGTGGGGGTGGGTGTGTGTGTATGTGTGTGTGTGTTGTGCGCGTGTTGCTTGTGTGTGTATGTTGTGAATAGATACCTTTATTTTATGCCTACAAATTGTGTGGCCTATTATATAAGTACATGTAGTAGTCGTAGTCATAGTAGTAGTAGTGGTAGTGGTGAGCAGTAGTAGTCGGGTGGTGGTGGTGGTGGTAGTAGTAGTAGTAGTAGTGGTAGAAGTCACAGCCGTTGTTGTTGCTGATTGCTATGTGTATTTTATGTTTGCTCATGTTATTGGATTTTTGTTTCATGTTTTTATTCCATTTCTATTATATGTAAAGCGCCCTGTAGCCTACATAGTAGAATGGGCGCTATATAAAGTTTCCTCATTATTATTATTTAGTTATTAATTTTATTATTATTATTATTATTATTATTATTATTATTATTATTATTATTATTAATTTTCTCAGTAAAGAGGATTCCGTACTGAGATATTGCACCAGTGTGTGTGTGTGTGTGTGTGTGTGTAGGTGTGTGTGTGTGTTGTGTGTGTGTGTGTGTGTGTGTGTGTTGTGTGTGTGTGTGTGTGTGTGTGTAGTGTGTGAGTGAATGCGACATGTTCATAAATGCATTGCTTCATATTATGAAGTATTTGTAGCGATATAAATAATAATAGTTATTGATTCCAAGCATGCTTCGCCTTCCACGCCACGAAACTGATTGATGTTCACAAAATCACGCCCCAAATCTCCATCTACAGAGCTTTGTTCTACCGAAATTACGTTCATGTGGTGCGTTCGCAATCTCGGCCTTCATATTGACTCTGAACTATCGTTGAAACAACACATTACTAAAATCTTTCTTGAAATCCGTCGCATTAGTTCACTTAGACTCTTCCTGACTGAAGACGCCACAAAGACACTTGTCACTTCCTGTATTCTGTCTAGATTAGATTATTGCAATGCCCTCCTCCTAGGCCTTCCTGCAACCTCTCTCCAACCTCTTCAACGTGTTCAAAATTCTGCTGCGCGTCTTGTATTCAGAGTACCAAAGCGGCACCACACTTTCAACGAAACTACCCTGGCTCTGCTACAAAATCGTTGCAAAAGATGAACCAGCCTATTTGTGCAACCCAGATATACGTTCCTGCCCGTAGCCTTCGTTCTTCCTCTGATGACCGTATTTTTTTCAAATTCCCTCTTACCATCGGAAACAACACGGCTCCAGAGCATTTTCTGTCTCAGCTGCTACACTCTGGAACTCACTCCCTTTTAGCCTTCATCATGCTAAATCCTTTGTAACGTTCAAATCAGCTCTGAAAACCCACTACTTCAAACTGCAGGGTACATCTAAAACTTAGAAATATTACCCAAATATTCTCTTTGTCCATCTTATGTGTACGTGCGTCATCACGTGATCCGTGTGTGTGTGTGTGTGTGTGTGTGTGTGTGTGTGTGTGTGTGTGTGTGTGTGTGTGTGTGTGTGTGTGTGTGTGTGTGTGTGGGTGTGTATGTGTATGCATGTGTGCGTGCGTGCGTGCGTGCGTGCATGTGTGTGTGTATGTGTATGTGTGCATGTGTGTGTTTGTGTTGTGTGTGTGTGATGCATTTATGTATATGACATATGCATGGTACGTGCGTGTGTGTTCATGTGTGTGTAGGTGGTGGGTGGGTGTGTTGGTGGGGGTGGTGTGTGTGTATGTGTGTGTGTTTTGTGCGCGTGTTGCTTGTATGTGTATGTTGTGAATAGATACCTTTATTTTATGCCTACAAATTGTGTGGCCTATTATATAAGTACATGTAGTAGTCGTAGTCATAGTAGTAGTCAGTGGTAGTAGGTGTCAGTAGTAGTAGTGGTGTGTGGTGGTTGTTAGTATTAGTAGTGGTGTAGAAGTCACAGCAGTTGTTGTTGCTGCTTGCTGATGCTTATTTTCTGCTCATGTCTTTGGATTTTTTGTTTCTATGTTTTTATCCATTTCTGATTATATGTAAGGGGCGCCCTGTACCCCTACATAGTAGAATGTGCGCTATATAAATTTTCCTCATTATTAGGTATTATTATTATTATCATATTATTATTATTATTATTATTATTTTATTATCATTATACATGATTTCCTCCTCAGTAAAGAGGATTCCGTGTGTGTGTGTGTGTGTGTGTGTGTGTGTGTTGTGTGTGTGTGTGTGTGTGGGTGTGGTGTGTGTGTGTGTGTGTGTGTGTGTGTGTTGTGTGTGGTGTGTGTGTGTGTGTGTTTGTGTTGTGTGGTGTGTGTGTGTGTGTGTTTGTGTGTGTGTTTGTGTTTGTGTGGTGTGTGTGTGTGTGTGTGTGGTGTGTGTGTGTGTGTGTGTGTCTGTGTGTGTGTGGTGTGGTGGGGGTGTGGATGTGTGTTTTGTGTGTGTGTGTGTGTGTGTGGTGTGTGTGTGTGTGTGTGTGTGTGTGTGGTGTGTGGTGTGGTGTGTGTGTGTGTGTGTGTTGTGTGGTGTGTTTGGTGTGTGGTGTGTGTGTGGTGTGTGTGTGTGTGTGTGTTGTGTGTGTGTGTGTGTGTGTGTGTGTGTGTGTGCGTGGTGTGGTGTGTGTGTGTGTGTGTGTGTGTGTGTGTGTGTGTGTGTGTGTGTGTGTGTGTGTGTTGTGTGTGTGTGTGTGTGTGTGTGTGTGTGTGTTGTGTGTGTGTGTGTGTGTGTGTGGTGTGTGTGTGTTGTGTGTGTGTGTGTGTGTGGTGTGTGTGGTGT